>PVJX010004393.1:0-95493 GCA_004027295.1 Dolichotis patagonum | reverse complement strand
GGAAAAAGGAACTCTTCTGCACTGTTGGTGGAAGTGTAGACTGGTGCAGCCACTGTGGAGGTCAGTCTGGAGATTCCTCAAAAAGCTGGGTATGGAAGTCCCATTTGACCCAGCTATTCTGCTTCTAGGCATATTCCCAGAAGAACTGAAAACATCATACCACAGTGATATATGTGCACCCATGTTTATAGCAGCACAACTCGTAATAGCCAGATCTTGGAAACAACCTAAGTGCCCATCAACTGAAGAATGGATAAAAAAGTTGTGGCATTTTTATACAATGGAGTACTACTCAGCTATAAAGAATGATTACATCGAGATATTTATAAATAAATGGACATGACTTGAGACCATTCTCTTAAGTGAAATAAACCAAACTTACAAGGGTAAATACCATATAGTCTCCCTAATATGAGATTTGATAAGAGTATATAAGACTTTATGGTAAGCATGAGGCCCCATCTCATAGCTTCGAAGTCTTTCAAAGTTTTAAATCATCAGTTGGAATGGTGTTATCCTGTTTTGTTTGGCTATATCATATGTGATGATATGAACAGCTGTTTTGAAGGAAACATTATGACAGCTATTGCTGATTTAATATTATTCTTCTTAGAAGTCCTACCATGCTTTTTTTGTTCTACTTCCGTTGGTTCTATCTACCACATTGTGTCTTATTGGAATTTGAATATGTGTGATAGTTCAAACAAATTTTTTCTTTTTTTATCAAAAATGAGATATTATAGTACCCATTGATCATTTTCTTTTATTCGGTTTAGAAAGCCCTGTAATTCTTTCACTCTATGGATGGCTTTATACTATTGTGTTATGTTTGATATTATTGTAATTGAAACTATGCTCAACTATAGCAGAGTAAGAGATATGGTGTTAGATACTGTTGATGTCCAGTTGACTTAATGTAAAGTACTGTGTTGCCTATGTTGTCCTGTTCTGATCTGCTCTGTACTGCCCTCTTTTGTTTTATTCTTTTAAATAAAAAAAATTATTTAATTACTTTAAAGTAAGGCTGTACAAAGTTCAGAGAGGAAAAGATTCCCTAAGAGCATCCTAGGTAATTACACAATTCTTCAACCAATTTCTACTAAGGAAACTAGGAGAAATGTAAGAGTGGTAAAACGCTGCAGATACTTCTCCAAATTATATTTATTTTGTGACAAATGGCTGCAATTCCAAATCAAGAACTGGGCATTCTCCACGTCTCCACACTATACGATTAACGTGGTACTGACATGACTAGCTCTAATTGAATATTAGTGATCCCTAATGGCAGAAAATTTCAAAATAGAAATTCTTGGGTTTCTTTCTTTCTTTCTTTCTTTCTTTCTTTCTTTCTTTCTTTCTTTCTTTCTTTCTTTCTTTCTTTCTTTCTTCCTTCCTTCCTTCCTTCCTTCCTTCCTCCTTCCTTCCTTCCTTCCTTCCTTCCTTCCTTCCTTCCTTCCTTCCTTCCTTCATTCCTTCCTTCTTTCTTTCTTTCTGAGGACAAGAGAGTAGATCTGCTATTACTAGTTCATATTTACATAAATTCAATATTCTATCAATGTGATCGAGTTCTTCATTGATGATGTCTCTTCCATTTCCTCTAAACATCATTGTCCATGTCAGATGTATTGACAAGAGCATGAGTTTCTCAAAAATGCTAGCATCGCCACACACGGCAAACATGAAATCTGAGAATGAGGCTGTAAAATCTCCACTCTGTCATAGTCGTTGCCTGGCTTTCTGCAAGGTTACCTCTCACGTTGGTCACACTATAGAACACTTGTTACATGTAGTGATTCTTCAGTCTAGATTTTTTTTTTTTGCTTATAAACCAAGTATGACCCTGTTGAACACTTGTTAGTTTTCCCTGGATAGTTTCCTTCTCAGGAGTTAAACTACTTTCTGACCACCCTTTGTTTTCTTACCGCTTTGATGTACCTACTCTTATCACTTCTGTACTTCCCAGAAGTAACCATATAATTTCTACATTTCTAATCAAAGGTCTATTTTGTGGAATTTTTTTCTTCAAAGTGAACAATTTGAGAGATTGAGAGAAAGGAATATGGCTACAGATTTACTTTGCAGTTTTCCTGATTTTGTTAGCACTATTCCATTCATTCAGGATGGTTGTTTTGCTTTCATTTTCTTCCACTGTTCAAAAACAGCACCCCCAAACCATTTCCCAATTGAAATCTACTTTTCATTAGTCTTCCATAATTATTCATTATCTGTAGTGACATTCACCTGAACTCTAAGAATAATTTGTGAGTTTATCATGCAAGACATGCTTACTGAGGTAATGCTACTAGGTCCTGCGGCAGGTAGCATATCTAATATTTGATAAACAGAGATATGTCCCCTTATGAAGTAGTTTCAGTCATATTCTGATATGTGTATATTTACTGTACTATTTTCCTCTTTCTTTATCATCTAAGACCTAAATTACATTGAGTATAAGAATCGTGTGCCATTTTTTATTGTATTTTCTAACGCAGTAAACCAATGTTGCCCCAAGTATTCCAAGTATTTGTTGAGAATTCTTTTTTGAAAAATATTTTTAAAAAGAAAGTGAGAAGTAGGCAACTGAGTCTTGTTTGATGTATACAAGAAAGCAAGTTTATGTCTGAAGATATACTGTCTCTGAATTAAAGTAGAAGTTTATAAACCACCCCATCAATTACAATTACCAGTTTATCATAGTCTAGACTTTCAGATTCTGCTGCAAGAAGAGATTCTGTCTTTTTGTCATAGAGTCTCTGACTTGAAATCAGAGTAGAAATTGTACAACATCTCTCATGAATGGTTGAAAAAGATACTTTTTTGGTAAGAGGAAAGCAAGGAGTGTTCTGGCAAGAGCTTCCATCTTTAGATAAATATTTGGTGCTGCCCCAGACCCCTGCTCTCCTCAGCTACTATAAAATCACTGATATGCTTTGCACAGCTAAAACAAAGAGCACTTTATCTCCAGCACCTCTCCACCATAAGTTATATAAATGTAGTATTTTAAAGCTTTCTTATTTTTCTATTACCACAAATGAAATATCATTTGTATGAAACATAATCTTGTTTTAGATAGACACAAAGTTTTACTAATATCTTTAATCACCCATTCTCTTACATCAAAGCACAACTACTTGACAATATTTTGTTTTTCTGTAAAGATCAGGCTTTAAACTTTGCTTTAATGAAGGTCATTGGAAACTTTTCTCAGTGAAGATTGAATGCAAATGTATTTGCCCTGTAAATATCTCACAGATGAGAGAAATAGTGCTACTCTGGTAAATACATAAAGATTGATCAATTTTACTTGACAGGGGGTCCTTCTTCTTGTCTTTACACAGGGCTACTGACCAAGATAAATAAGGCTATGGAAATCCTTCTGTATGTCTTCTTTTATAGACAATGACGAATAATGGTGGTCAAAGCTTTCAAATGTATCTTTAAGCTGCTGTCACAAGATTTGCATTCAAAATGCAACAGAAAATGACTAGTCACAAGTGACCACTTGAACTTACACTGCAGAATTATATTCCTAAGAACATTTATGAATATGAATTTAAACTGTTTCACATTTTAGGGGGAAAATGACAATGTACTACATAAGCATTGCCTGGTCATAACCCTTGTCTAAGACTGATTCACTTAATCAATTATGGAATGCATCTAATGTCTACCTACTTGAATAAGTATCTTAGAGAGACCATTAAAAAAGGAAGGGGGCAAAACAGCATTTACCCATCCAAAGTAATTTATATATCTTCTTGGTGATTTCCAAGTTTTTCTTCTCTGTCGTGATAAAAAACATCAACCCTTTGAAAGCAATCCTTCTCTTTGCTTGTTCAGCAGTCGGCATCTTCTCAGCATTTGGCCTGAAAAGCTAGTCAGGAATCCTTGGGTAAGTGTAGGAATAGTAGATACTTCAGAGGGTCTTAATGAACAATGTCATTTATTTTTTCTTTTGCTTTATGTTTCTAACTCACCTGAAACTACTAAAATGGTGAGATGGGAACAGATAAAACAAGTGATCTCCTTTCAAGAAATCTAAATAAGTCCACTAAGCCACAGAGTGAGAGTATATATCCTGAGCACTAATTCAGCACCTGCAAGTATGAACTGTATTGAATAAGTGAAGGAGAAATTTAGTAGTTAATAGTAAGAGTCACAACCTTCTAGATTCCATGCTAGACGAGGAAAGCAGGGTGTTAATCAGGCAGGCCAGTAAATACTCGTCTCCACCTCTGTTCTGTTTAATTATGAATATGTGAAAATTGGAAATAATATTATCTGTCACTCAGAGAACACTGAGTATTTCCAGCACAGTACAAGCTACTTTATCTACATTAACACTAATTATCACACAAATTCATTAAGGGACCATGATTGTCCTGTGTAATAAATGAGAAAAGTCAAAGCTTACAGCTGTATTTCCAAAGTCTGTATATCCACTGTTTTCTGGTTGGTTTAATCAAGAAGGAATGAGAAGCTATAAAGGGAGAAGAGAATTTTTCTTCCTTCACATGGGCTTTAGCCAGCATCTCCCTTCCTGTTCCATGGCTCCAGCACTATGGAACAAACTGTGTACCGACTTTGGCTTTAGATGTTTCTCTCTTTAGCCTATAGAAGATGGTGTCTTCCTGCAATTGGTAATGTTACTTCACCATTATTGCTGACTTTCAAAATTTTGCTATCAGCTATGTAAAAGGTTGCTGCCTTAAACTGTCTCTGTTTAAATACTCAGTTCCTATTGCCCTCTATGGATTCTGATACAACTATGACTGTCCATAATTTCATATAGAACATTAATATCACTTTACAAGTTTCGGTTCACAGAACGATTTCTTCATTCCTGGATTTTTTTTAAATTGTTGTTTTTTTAAGACAAAGTCTCACTATGTAACCCAGGCTGGCCTTGAATGCATGGAGATTCTCTTGCCTCAGTCCCCCAAATGTTGGAATTACAGGCATTCACTACTACAGTCAACAGGATTTTATTATCAGAGACATCATCTTATTTCTGAACTCCCCCCAAATCTCACACAGCTAAATATACAACAGAAACTCCACAAGCGCTTGTTGAATAAATAATGAGTGAGTGAATATAATATTACAAGAAGATAGTGATAAGCAAAGATGAAAAGGACAAATATTCTCAAGAAAGTCTTCCTAGAGCTAAAATTCTTGGGCTGTGTTTCTAAAGATGAATAACAAATTTCTGGGCAAGAGGAACAAGATCTCATAGTACATATGTTTCCATTAATGGGAAGAGGATAACAAAAACCTAAAGTCACTGAAAGTTTGCCACATTCAGGGAATTTCAGCTTATTTAAAATCCAGGTGCAAAAGATGAAAGCCTAGAAAGAGTCGAGTGAAAGAGAAATGGAAATGCTGTCTGCCTGGCTAAGGAGATTGTGATTCACACAGTCATTTCAAGCAATTCATACAATATTCAACTTGCAGTTTAGAAGGATCATTTTGTTGATCCTTTACATCATGGATTGACAGTGGTTAGGAAAAGTGATCAGAGAGTTAGAAGGGAGAGGTTATTGCTTTAACCTTATCAAAATTCTAAAATGAACAAATTTAGATCAGAGGTAAGTGAGATAGGCAAAAATAGGTAGAAGCTAAAGTTTATTGAGAGTGAAAACAATTTGAGTGCAGTAATTTTTTTTTACATCAGGCAAGGGAAAATAAATGGAACCTTATGGTTTCAGGAGTCTGGTTTCGGTTACTGTATGAATTGTGACACAATTAGACAAGACAGAAGGAAAAGCAGGCAGAAGTAAATTATGGTGAGATCAGATTTAGGCATATCAAGCTGCTATGCCTAAAGGGCTTCCTTTGAAGTGGGAATATGGACCTTAAGGGACAAAGAAAGGCAGAGGTAAGAGTCATGAGCAAGGAAGTGATAGTGAAAGTGGATAGAAAGACTTGGGAAAATGGCAAAAATGAAAAACTAGGTACCAGATGAAGCCTAGGAAAGAGTAAGAGCTTGAACTTTCCTGGGATAAAAAAGAGAAGAAAAGCTAGTGAGGTAGAATTTCCAGGTGGACCAAAGGCTAAGAACAACTCGGCAGACATTCTAAAGATAGAGGAAGAAGTTGTTATGTGAAATGTACTTACTCGACAAAAAAAAAAAAAAAAAAAAATGACAGTAACCTCTGTGAATTAAAAAATAAAGTTACTGTGTGTAAGTTATTTGTTTTTCTCCTCTAGAAAACTTGGCCATGAAAGGAATGAGACAGGGGTCCATTCCTGGAGTTTAAAGGATTTCTTACATTAAAGTGATACTCTTATACTGGTCTTTTGTTTAGTCCAGCATTACATACAAAGACATGTGAGTAAATAAATGCGAAACATTTTCCAGGAAAGTTCATGTTTTGAAAGTTTTTTTTTTTTTTAACTTACTGTTAACCTTACATCAACATTTCAAATATAGATGAAGGAAAGTTTTAAAGACTGCCTGGGTCATCATAACCTGGTTAGTGACAAAGCTTTCAAAATCAAGATGAAAGAATTTTGAAAAGGCACTGTTTTTGGCAATTTATTTTTTGTATTTTGGCCTGGCATTCAGCTTAATGTTGTGTTCAGTAAAGCAAAAGGAAAAATATATGTTGGTAGAAAAGCACAACATAAAAATAATCTTGTTGCAGATCGTGTATAGATTTTATTTTGGTTGAATCAGTAATGTTTTGCCCAACTAAAAACTGGAGAAAAATCCAAATTCATTTTTGATCCATAATACATTTATTTAAAATAATAAAATGTGCAGAAAATCAATATTTAGTGAACAACTCTTCTGTTACTCATAAGTGACCTCAACCTTTCAGCATGTTAAGCTAAACATTTTTTCAAGAGAACATTTTCTTGACCATAGTAAAAAATCATTCTAGGAAAATGGTCCTATTTCACAAATGTCCTCCGTATTTCTTCAGCATATTATACACAGACCCACACACAGATGGACATACATGGTTAAACTTCTGATTTAAGGACTATGTTTACTTACCAAGGAACAATCTCTCTTAAGAGTCCTAAAACACACAAAATGGCAATCGAGTAACAACGTTATTCTGTGTTGTTATCTCATCAATACCATTGACCAATATATAACTCACAGAGCTGAAAAAGGATTACGTATTCAACATCTGTTTAGCAGAATATGCTCTAGGCAAATTTCCACTTATCAGTTTCCATAAATGGCACTCTATACTGAATGGATTACACGAGTATCTATAACTTAAGACTATGGAGATTTAAATAAACGTGTTTAAATACTCGTCTAAAGAATAACTTGAACCAGTTTCTAAATAAATAAGCAGGACTTTAGTACAGGGCTTGATGCTGGTGTGACTATGCCTCTTAATGAATTCTTCTATAGCTCAACTCACAATAGAAAATTTAAAAATGTCTTGACTACAGATAACAGTTCCTTAGTGTAACACTGAGAGTGACTGTAACTCTTTTTGACTTTGAGGCGCATACAACGAATAACATATGCACAGTTTCATTTTAATTCTTCACTTGCATGTCAGGAAAATAGAATTTGATGGATAAGTAGAAGACAAGGGGGATGAAGATGATCTGTGCAAGCAAACAAAAACCTGCCCTGGGAGGTGTTATGATTCTTATTGATCTCAGAATCTAATGTAGAACAAAGCCCTAAACCAAATGCATTCAAGCGCTCCAAAACCTAAAGTTAAGCTAGTTACTAAAACTCTAAAGAGTGTTTTCTCATGTTCTTCTTGCAAGTAATTGATATCAAATTTCATTCTCTTTGGAAAACTTAGTGTTGTCTGCTTTTTAGAAAATGTCAATCTAAATACTGTCTGAGATAATCAATTTTCCACTGTTGTAATCTCACAGTCTTTCTGATTATAGTTGTTCTCAATGAATTCAATGTTTGTAACAAAACTCCTTTTTCTTCTCCTTTCTGGTACAGTACATGCAAAGGATGTAAGGCAGAAACATCCTTTGATATATATAAAAAAATAAAAAGAGAGTCAACATACTTGGACAAACAAGCAGTATCAGGTTTTGGGTGAAGTAATTTGAGATATGATCAGACAAATAATATGTGACCAGATTACATAGGTCTTCATATGTCACCAAGTGACTTCTTAATTTATTTTGAATATAATGAGAATTCTAGGAATTATGTTTCTTAAAAAGCAACATGGATACATATTTCCTTACGGTATACAAGTTATGTGATTCGTGTAGACATCTAAGCACAATGTCTTTATAGTTTGAGTCTGAATACTGGCGGTAAAACTGTTGAAACATGACAAGATTTGATACATATTTAAATGGCGTAATTAATATTTCCTTATAAAATCAATATAGTAAACTAAAAAGAAAGGGGACAGTGATCCTTCCAATATTTTCAATGTAATGACCTGTAAGAGTTGTCAACTGAGAAGGAAAAAGATCTACTACAATAGTTCTGAGAGATGGGAATGATCTTAGATGTGTAGAGTCGGAGATATTTATCAGATCTCCAAGAAGACACATTAAATATCAGTTAGGAACTGGTCAAGAATGAAAAAGTAATTGGGATGATTTTTAAACCATGAGGCTAAATGTGTTTGGTAAGATGATAAATTAGAGAAAAGAAGATGGCCAAGGGCAGAGGTTACATACCTAAAAAAGAAAGTTGCTCTTTTGGGGATAAGTAGATTGCAGGAACATGTGGAGTCATCCAGTATCACATATCGTAGATGGTTTCTAGGTTTACAATGACTAATTTGGGATCAAACTTTGTAAACCAGAGCTTAAAGAAAACCAGTAAGTCCGTTGTCATGGGTCAGAGTAACCAAGTTTCAAGGAAAGTCCATATACTGCATTTCTTATTGCCTAAGGGACTCTAAACTCAGGAGTTAGGAAGGAACTATGAACTTAATTTAAGTTTCTTTCATTTTTTTCCCCTAAGAGTTAGGGTTCTTAACTCTGTCTTTGCTTTTATTTTTAAGCTTAGCTATGTGTATGACTTGAAGTGGCTCTTAACATTGTATATGTGCTATTTTCTTTTGAATAACTCCACTGTATTTTAGGACTTCTTACTTGCTGACTCCTTATAAGCTAACTAGCTAAACTGTGTTTTACATTTATCTGCATATGAGAGTGGAATGGCTAGGGATGTGAAGGGCTATTCAGGAGAGTGATCAAGTGGCATTTGAGAAAATAAGGACATACAAAGTAAGAACATTGACAGAGTATATAAATATGGGGAAATTTGGGAGCATAAATGAACAGAATTTTTTGTGTATTCTTCAGGTGGAAGTATGGAGGTACAAAGGTAGGAAATTTGATGGTAGTGCTAACAGAGAGGTTTGCAGAAACTGAAATGATGCAAAATTTATCAGTAACAAATTCTATATTCCAGAGAACCAACTATAAGTAGTATGAATTGTACATGAAGATAGTTAGAGAAACTTAAAGGGAAAAGCATTAAAACATTATTCCAAAGCATATTGAATTTAATGACAACTAACCCAGAAGTACTATTGGAGAGACAGAGCTAGAATAAGCAAGAAATAAGAAGTAATATCTAACTCGTTCTGTTGCTGTTTTTATGCTAGGGTTCACTCGTAGGAGTTCAAACTGTTTATGGGATCCAAGCAGCAAAATAATTATCATGGTTGGTTTCCTATTCTCTTTTTTTGAAGTCTTACAATACCTTCATTCATTTTTAATTGGTTTTATTCTGTTTTGTTTTGTTTCATTTTACTACATGTGGTGTTATAAACAGCTATTTTGAAGAAAATTAGACATTATGGTAGCCATTGCTGATTTACTATTGTCTTGTTTTGAAGTCCTATTACACTTTTGTTCTTTTGTTTTGGTTGGTTCTATTATGTTGTGTTTTATTCAATTTTGTTTTGTGTGATAGTATGGACAGTTTTTTTGAAGAAAATGAGATATCATAGTAACCATTGTTCATTTCCTGTTATCTGGTTTTGAAGTCCTATAATGCTTTCATTCTTTTGATTGATTTTATATTATTTTGTTATGTTTGATATTATTGTGTGTGACAGTATGGTCAACTATTTCAAAGAAACAAGAGACATTATGGTAGCCACTGTTGATATCCTGTTCTCTTGTTTTGAATTCTTGTGTTGCTTGCATTATTCTGTTCTGTTCTATTCTCTTTAAAGTAAAAAAAAAAAGAAAAAAGAGGCAATGGCTAGAGGGTCAACAGAAGTAAATAGCAATGAAGAGCAAAGAATAAAGTAGTTTAATGGTATGAGCACATGTTTAGGGAGCAACTAAGAATGGTCTACATAGAGAAAAGAGGAACAATTATCTCAGTTTCAGGCCCAGTGGTAGGAGAGATTTGCAGGAGAAGCAGAAAAGACCAGGTTCTGTTTCTTAAGAAGGTAATGGGACCTTCGAAAAATTTGGTAGAGTGCAATTTGCAAACAGTGGTCTGGGAGTTCCAGAGGACAAAATGAAAAAGTGAGGAAATAATACAAAACAAAGGATGTGAATTAGAGTTCTATAACAGTAGGCATAAATCACGGAAGGGGGACATAGGGAAGGTCCTAAAGTGACAGAAAGATGTATAGAATAAAAAGCAGTGGAGTTTCGATGTTTCCACCTTATTCTTAATGAGTGATATGAAAGACTTCGGAAGGAAACACAATAATTCAGGGCCAAGACTTCTGTTGGAGATTTTAGCAACAACAAGCTCATTTAACTTGAATTTATCTCAAAATGAATTTGTCTCTGAGTTATGACTTATATCTAAATGTCCTCTAAAAGCCTCATATGCTCATTGGTAGGGCTTTTGGGAGTGACTGGATCACAAGTATGTGATACTGAATCATGGATATATAGTACTAGTAAGTCCACTGATGGGTTTACAGCTGGATCTGATGTTTGCAGGAGAAGTTTGGTGGAAAGAGGTCAATATGGGTGTATTTGGAAAGATATGTTTAACTCTTCCTCCCTCGAACTTGGCCCAGTTTCCTTTCTGCTTTGCCATGAGCTGTTTTTCTTCTGCCATATCTCTCTTCCGCAAAGTCAGCAGAATATGTACTGAAATCTCTACCAGCCGTGAGCCATGATAAAGCTCTCCTCTTCTAACTTGTGGGTGTAGGGTGTTTTCTCTCCACAAAGAGGAAGTAATCAAGACACTAAGCTAATAAATACTCTCATTTCTGTACGGTGTTCAAAGGTTTGTAGTCAACTATAGTGAAAGAGACCTAAACAGTATAACTTAAAAAATTTTACAATGAGCTTCTTGAACATTTAATACCAAAAGTTAAAAAGAAACAAAAGAATATTGTGATCCTAAGGAAAATTGAATTTATCCTGACAATATTTCCTCTAATTGATGGACAGATTTATAACTGACCCAGGAAAGTATTTCTCTAGAGAATTCATGCATCAAGTATAATCAGGTCTTCTATAAGGGCAATAAAATATCAATATCAGCCTCTGTGATTGCATTAGCTTGCAATCATCTGCTAATGAGTTGCATTCACATGCAGTGATGTGAACCCCTAAGGAGAGGAACCATCTGTATATCCCCAGAACCTACCCTAATGACTGGCCATAGTGAGTATATTTCCAACAAATATTAATCAAATAGAAAAATGGGCAAAGAAACAATATTTTATAAACAAAATAATCAAAGTAGCATAAATATTTAACTCTAAAGAAAACAAGTTTCTGTAACATCTTTTTAAAGAAGATACGGCATTACCTTTTCCATGTATGATTTAGTTCTTCCTAAGGTACAATTTTCATGATTTCACTACCAAGATGGCATAAAGTTGTGCCAGTATATAATTGGCCTGTCATCATACAAAACAGTTGACATTGACTGAATCAACTTTGGAAGTTAATTTTTTCTTCAAACTATTTTCTTTACCTAGAGCAGATTAATCCCCAACATGCAAATCACAGAAATGTAATCTTCATTTTATGCCATTTATCTGCCCTTTGGCTATTAACTTTACTGCAACTTTAGTCTCTGGGACCAATTTGTGAGGTTTCAAATCTACTTTAACAGTTTGTATAAATCAATTTTCCCCTCATAGCTTTCTCTCAGACAAATGATATGTTGTCTTTTATTTGCTAGATCATTCATCCATACAGATTTCATTGCAGTTTCTTGTCTATTTTATCAATTGTGATTATATTAATGCTGTCTAGTCTGATTTGTATTACTAAATTAAGCCCCGCAAAGATACTTTCAAATGATTCCAATTTAATTCCAACTATCTAGAGTTGAATATTTATTTGATTGTAAACATATCAGTTCAATTATGGCTTCATATTTGATCATAGTTCAAATGCATTCATCTTCTGTTATATAATAAGAAAAGGTGTAAATATCACATCTCTTGCTTATATTTCTCAAGTACACTGAGCCTTAACTTACAAAGTTTAAATGTCTGTGCTCTACCTTATATGTTACTATATTAGCTGCAACCAACTGCTAACAAAATTATAGTCACTTTCCTAACTGAAAAGTAAACATATAGTTCAAAATGCTAAGTTTGAATGCTCTTTAGACTGCAAAATATGGTGCTAAATATTAATAGCAATTTGTGTCTGTGATGCCAGTATATTTTATAATTTTATTTTACAGATACTGGCACACTTCGCACACAGTTTTCCACTTATAGAGTGAAACAGATTTGAATGTGAAACCACACTGAGTCAATACTAAGAAAATAACCCTTCTATGAACTCAGAGAGTCTGATGAACTTTTGCCTAATTTTCTGCATTAGTAAACATATACTGAACATTTTCTGGCAGTTCTTGTTTAGATTTTTGTGTGTCCACTATAGATATGCAATGTCTTTTTGCATGTAGTAAAATAAAGAAAATCTTCAAAAAATTTCAACAACTCAATGTCATTCAACAGTTGTTCTGTTCAACTGTTAGTTCTATTCAAAAGAATGATATGTGTCCCATGAGTATATAAATAGTAAAGAACTGTAATATTGTGCATCAAAATATTTAATTTGCTTTGTGAATTTTTTCTTAAAAAAACTGTTATTTCCACAAACCATAAATCACAAATGAAAACATAAAAAGCTAGTGAAGGACAAATGTATTGTTTATTAAATAAATTTTGAGTGAAAAACTTGCCAATCAAATGGTAAAAATGTAGGTATCAATGGACAATTTAACCAGAAAATCATTTTAATGATTTTAATGATAAATGAAAATAGCCCTTGACAATCACTGAGGAGGACTCTGTATGGAGACTTTTTAAAAGGAGAGCATTATTTCATTCTGATAAAATAATTATTTCTGCTTGAATTAGGAAGATAATAATATGTCAACAGTTTAAAAAATTCTAATCCATTTTTTCATTTTTACTTCAAAAAAATTTGCCCTAATTTTGGGGCCTGTGAAATCCTATGCAATTGTTAAACTAAAATACAGCAATATTGCTGATTGCCCTTTTGGTACATTTTTTGCTCAATTTCAAGCTGCAAAAGACATGACTTTTCAATACTAGAAAAGTTACACTGACCTGGCTTTTTAATTCATGTAGGTTTTCCTAACACTGAGTATCTGGGTGAAAGAGACCCTTAGTCTCATTTCTACAGGGTCACCAGCCCTCACCTGTCCACTCGACTGAGATGCTCAATGCTGCATGAATGTAGAGTCATCCTTGTATCTATGAGAAAGAAAACAAAGTACAGGCAACTCACATGCATAGAGAATTTGGTATGATCACTATCATTTTTTTTTCTAACTTTAAGTATTTTCCACACATGTAAGGTTCATCTTTATTTTCCCACTCAGACATGCAGAGCTATAGAACTGTCATGTATCGAGTAATACTATGAATTCAATCTGATATAATTTTGTTGTAATTATTTTAGATCTGCTCCAGTGCCCATGTAAATACTTCTTATTTAGACCTATGTGGTAAAAATTGCTTTCTAAGCCAGGATCTTACAGATAAGGATTTATGCCTGGACATAAAAAGTTTTAAAAGTAATCCTCTGGTAGGATTTGAAATTCAAAGAAAAACCAAAGACTCTTTTGAAAAATTACAAGAATAGAACTGATTTTATAGCTTAATGGTGAAACCTTTGATAGCATCTGCAGGGCCATGGTAAGATTCCCAGCACTGCTTAATGAGTAGTAATGAAAGTTTTGACAAGCTAATCTTGGAAAGCAAAACAAAATAAGCAGAAAACATACCATCAGAAAGAAAATAAAAGGCAGACACAATGGAGCATGCCTGTAATCCCAGTACTCAGGAAGCCGAGGCAAGAGGATCACCATGAGTCCAAGACCAGACTTGACCACAGATCAAGATCCTATCTAAAAATAACAACAACTCAAGAGAAATAAAATAATTTAATGTGGTTTGGCATATTTACTATGGCTTAGCAACCTCAAATTATTAAATAAAACAAACTAAAGAAGTATGCTCACTGACAAATCATACAATAAATGATAATGTTTACTTGTCAGAAATAAGCAGTAGCCAAGAAACAGATATTAAGAAAAGTTGTTTCTAAAAAATCTAAATATAAATTTGAAGGGCTAAAATGAGAAAGTAAAAGCTGACAATGCATAAGGCAGAGTGGGAAAAGAGTTTAATGGGACATGAAGAGTCAAGAAAGGGTCAGGAAGAGTTTAAGGAGCAAACAGGAACAGGGGAAGTAAAAATGGCTGCCTTTGAATCTACTGCCATCTTGGCCTACTGCCCTCTGCAGCAGTCAGTTCTCACAGGATCCTCAGATACCTTTCTCTAAATATTCATTTAAGTGTTAGGGAAATCTACTACACCAGAGAAAGACATTTCTCTTATAGTTTTCAGGTAGAGATATAGTAAACATTTTAATTTGTTTCTATGACTTTATATCTGAAAACATTTTAATGATATTTTCCAAATACATTCATTTACTGGTAAGGAATGCCACAGAGCTAATCAATGTCCATTTCACCATTCATTCAGATTTTCCCTTAGGGTCCAACACTTAATTGTTTTATTAAAATATCTAATATAAACTGCTAGTTGTTGCCGAATACCTATTTCCCCTCCAAATCGGAACTTATGGAAGCAATATTTATCCATTTAAAAACCACAAATCTTAGACTTCCATGCAAATGACTGAGGGTAAAACATATGTCAGTGATATAAAGTTAAATATTGTTCTTCTAGGCTTTTAAAAAGTTCTTTTAAAAGCAAAGATAATTTTCTTCATTAGAATACTAAATTCTTTTTACTCCCTCTTGGAATGCAGCTGTAGTGTTTGGAACAGTAATCTAGATCGACTATATTTTTGACTTTTAGTCTACCTTAAGAAGGACCAGTGACAGGGATGGTAGAACAGAAATAAAGACTGAGTCTGTGACAGGGACCATGTCATGAAACCATCTTATTTTCCATGCAGTTTATACCTATGGACACTTTTCCCATGCAAAGACAGTAAATATCTATCTTGGTTGCTAGTCTTTTTAAGGCTTCTGTTATTCCCAACCAAACATAATTCTTAAGTGATACAACATAAGACATGCTCAGTAATTATCTATATATTCTCTCTCTCTCTCTCTCTCTCTCTCTCTCTCTCTATCTATCTATATATATATATATATATATATATATATCTTATAGCACTCAGAGGCTATCAGCCAATTACAATGAATATGAGTCAGATATTTAATAAACTGTGTCTAGGTTAGTTGGAAGGGGTGGTACATAAGGTTAGTGGTTTGCAAAATTTAAGGCTATGCGCAGAAATGCAGAAAAACATAATCTACAGAAAAAGGGAATTTCCTGGAGGGAAAAGGTTAAAAACAGAGAGCATGATGAACTTGATAATACAAAATACAAGTATTTGCATAAGGTATGGATTACTAAGCTTTGACTTCATTTATAACAATTGCTATTAGAATTTCTTCAACCTGGAAGCCTTCCAAACAGGGTAGAGCTAGTAGTACATGGAGGCCAGTTAGGGTTCAGTCCAGCCTGAATGTAGATGAACCTACTGAGTGATCCCTGAAGTCCCTTCCGGCCCTATTATCTTGCAATTCTGTTTAAAACTGAGAGAAAGATACTGTTGCTTCTTTATTTCTAGTTTCTAGTTTACAACCATCATGGCGAACTTTTGCTCCCCTCGTGCATACTGTAAACATTTCTGGTAAATAAGAAGAAAAAAAATGAAAGAAGCAAATCACTTTAAGACAAACACAAGAGTGAATCTTCCTGACAGAAAGCACATTGCTTGTTTGAGCCCAAGAATTCCAGAACACAGTGTAGCTAATGAAAGTTACCTCATAGGATACTCTGAGAAACAGCCTGCTTCCATGTGCTTTAACACTTTATGACACCCTCATTCTTCCTTGAGCCACCGAACAATCAGTTGCATCAATGGGGTTAAGGGACTGGTGTGAGAGTAAAATATAAGTCTATGTAAACATAGTCTCTCTTTAACTATTTACATAGAACTACTTACATAGAACATGATGAAATAAACTAAGGCATGTTTGCACTGAAATGATTAACTCTAAAGTATTTTTTACTGTGTTAAACAAAAAATGTACTGCATTTGACCCAAAATGCATTTCCCTAAGTTCTGCATAATAAGTTTTGAGTAATTAGTTTAGGTGGGTAAGATACAAAGTTACTCAATGCAAAGGCATGAAGTCACGTGGCTGAAGCAGAATACAGCAGTCACAGCAAGAGCATGACTGCTGAAATCTCACCTTGTGCTAGTTTTAAAAAACAGGAAAAAAAAAAGACCAAGCAAAAGGAATAAAAAGATAAGTACAGTTTTAACTGCACACATAATCATTTTTTTGGCAATTCAATAAGTAGAGTTTAGAAAAATGTCATTAGATACATACTCTCACACACATACATTTCCATGTGCATTTATAGGCAATAAAGTTTACATTTTTTGTGTTATATACAAGTAGTATTTCCTAAAGAGGACTATAATCATTATGTACTACAAAAAGTATCAGTAAAATTAACCAAAAATTCCATATGTCACTCTCTAAATAATTTAATACAATGTAAATTTTATAGACTAAACAGCATTTTATACCTGTTAATGTTTATTGAGATACAAAGTAAGATTTAATAACCTAATTAAAAATTAGACAACCCAGCTGCTATAGTGCTTGTGCTCTGAGAATCCTGGAAAGTTATCTGGGCCACTTATTGAGCCGTATAGATTTTTTCTTGGCCCTTTCTAGTAGCATAACTGTACTCTGAAGAACACACCACATGCTTTAGCTAATGGAACTGAAAAGTGCTCTTTAGTGCTTGTCCTTCCTCGTACATAACACTCAAGCTCTGGCTCGTAGGGACGCTGACATAGTCCTGAAGCAGCTCGGGGGCACAGTGATCTCACTTTGCTTGTCACTGCAGTGTTTCTACAACGACAGAGAGTTGTCTGGAATGGCCCTATAATTTTCTGTAGCATAGGGAGGTCAGTCTTTTGATTTCACGTTTTTTCTTAACCACAAACATAATAGAAACGTAGAACATAAATCAAATAAAGCAAATAAATCCCAGTAGATTCATCTTTAATAGTTTCTTGCATCTATACTCACATATGCATACATTTAGAAAATTTCAGGAAACTGAGAACACACATACATGCATCTCTGTCTTTCTACAGCAGCATAAAAAAAAAAAAACTGCTGGTCTGACTCTGAAGTCATTTACTATGATAAGCTCAGAATTCACCAGTCTCATGGCTATTTCATTCTTTCTGAAATTCATTTAATACATTGAGATAATCCATTGCCATTGTATCCTATCTTGTTTAAGATGGTGTAACAAAATACCAAGCACTCAATAGCTTTAATAACAGACATTCCGTCCTCACAGTTCTGCAGGCAAGGCCGCCTAAAATCAGGTGTCATTAGATTAAGAGTTTGGTGAAGCCCTCTTTCTGATTCACAGAGCCAGTCTTTAGGCTGTGTCCTCACATCCAAGAAGGGGCAAAGAGCTCCTGTTGTCCTATCTTATCAGGGCCCTGATTCCATTAGTGAGAATTTTTCTTTCATGACTTAATCACCTGCCAAAAGTTCTACTTCTTCATACTGTTATCTTGGTAATTAGGATTCAACACACGAATTTTGGTGGGATATACATTAAGAAATACCAGGTGAGACACTACCATACATGTAATTCAGGGGATTAGGGTTTGCTCTATTAAGTGATTACATAGATTGGATAAAAAGATGCAAAGCAATTTCTGCAATTTTGGTCAAAATCTAGCATTAAACCCTGGCAGAAATATAACAAAACATTTGAAATCACTTTTCTACAGAAGCTTTAATTAAAACTCTGGATTCAACGTAAAATATCTCAATTCTTCCTAATATTTATTAGTTATTTCTCATCGGAATGGCACTATGTTGTTTTTTGTGCAAAATCTAAATTTTCCTCTTTGAATGAGCTTGTGAACTCTAATTATTTTCAGATCCCATTATAAAAGTTGAATTTCTGGAGACATTTTATGACAGAAAACCTCCCATTGTTAGTAGTGAAGAGCTACTTCAAAGAGTTAAAATTCCTTTCCCTTCCACATCCCTCACCAAATGAAAGCACTAATTTTTCTCAAGAGGATAGATCTAACAGTCAGATTCAGACAGTGAATTATGCAAGCTGGTTATATACATGTTCAGCTTGCTGTTAACTCAGCACATTTTTTTCTGTTCAATCAATTAATAAAACTGACAGAGAATATATAGCTAGTTCAAAAATATCTTTCGGTGGATTTTTTTAAAGCCAAGTTGCTGCCTTGAGACTAGGTCAGAAAGGGTGCTGAAGCCTAACAGCTTTATGCACTTCTCAGAGTCGGTATGTTAAGGCCCAGTGGTCAAAACTGGAGAATGAAAACTCCAGGTCACAGTGTTTAAACTCGACTCTCAAACCGATTTTCTGCATGACTCCTGGGGATACCAGTCAAACTCAGCTACCTGTTTTAATTCACTGCTTTTTTTTCTTTAAGTATCAAGCTGCTGGTGCCAAAAATTAAATAATGAATCATAAAGGATTTGATCTCACATCTGAAGCTGAGGGGAGAGCTGAGTGACAGACAGCATGTACTCTCCATACTCTTGAATAATACTGAAACCATTGTATATTTTCAAAATTAAGGAACAAGAAGACAGAATTTAAGCATCATCCCACAAAGAAGTGTTTTAGTAACTTGTTTAAGAATGTTGCTCTGGTTGCTTAAAATAGTACTAGCTCTGAACTTCTAACTTTTATCTGAAAAAGAATTCACTTAATATATCACACTATAGGATCTACTTAAAAAAAAAACCTCTAGCATGCATATATTGGGGAGTTAATGGAAAAGAAATGGCACATGACTTTTTAGTGTAATGCTTTGGAATTATGATATGTATATATTTATTTTCTAAGAAAAAAATTTAACTTCTAGAGATATGCAACATTTGTAAATATTCTTAATATTTAAACATTCTGGTAATACTATAGAGATCATACTATTATTTTTCACTCTTACTCTTTACAGTTTTATGCACTGCTCCTTACGCAGGTTGTACTACATGCAGCATTGTTCTGGTGTAACTCCTTCCTGTCTATTACTAAGTTTGTATTCTAGCTTTAAGCTCACATGTCCCCACTTAGGATCCTGTGCCTCATCCTTATCAAAGAACTTGAGCTTTCTTAAGTGTACAGTGTTTCCTCTTGCAACTTATGTTTTTGTTCATGTGCTTTATTTTCAAATATCTTTCCTTTCTTCATTTGCTGATTACACACCTACAGAGAAATGTGAATCAAATATCAACTCGCTCTTGCATCCTTCCAAACTAAATTAGATACTCTTCTTTTTCTCAGCAATCCTTACCTATCTACATTATGACATGTAAACTTTATGAATGCAGAAAATAGACTTTATGAATCCCCAGTGCTCAGGTTAATGTCTGCAATATTGTAAGGGCTTAATACAAGCTTGCTAAAGTTAATAGATGCAATGAACATAGGGAAAAATCTTACTGTGTTTCTACTGGCATAGTTTAAAAATTCATTTTGATCACCTACTCATTACTATGTCCTGCATTAATTGCTTTCTATTTTTGGATATCAGAAAGTGGAGCGAGGGAATGACACTAATAAATAATAACTTTCTAAGTCTATGAATATTCATTTAAATTAAAAATTTCAAAAGTGAGATAGAATTACAACTTATCCTTTGTTGAGTAGAGAACGCTACAAGTAGGACTCCTGAATTTTCTGATTTTTAATTTTTTCTTTTTTTGTGTGAATAATGTGGATATTTATTATTCCTCACTGCAGTGACAGAGGTCAGACTTGGGGTAGCATACATATTAGGCAAAGACTCTACCACGACTTCACACTCATGGGCCTGCAAAATTCCTACCAAAGAATCTGCGCTGTTCGGAAAATAGGTAATGATAGGAGTTGCTTACACTAAGAAACAGAATCCAGTACCCAAGCAATGGCCAATTCTGCTCTTCCAGTTGTTGGGTAAACAAACAGAATAAATATTCTATTAAGGCAGGAGTGGCATGATTTTACTTGCATTTATTGAAAATCAAGACTATCTGAAAATAGAAGCCTATTCAACAAATATTAAAGATCTCTAATGCACCAGGATTCTTCCACTGGTAAGATTAGATCAAAATATGTATATGCACTATTCTAAACTACTTTGGCAACATGTATTTCAGGAGAGTTAGATATATAATCTGAGCAATGTTTCAATAAATAATTTTTCAATTAAACTTTTACCTTAGGTCACTTTAAGGTAGTTGTAAATTCCTACATCATTTGTAAACTTCCTCCCTTTTTTTTTTCCACCTTCCATAGCTAGTTCTAAAAACAAACTTGTCTAGGGTGAGAGAATATGAATTTAATATGTTAGCATTAATTGATGATATTGGTCTGCCAATAAAAGATTCTCTTCCAACCTACAATAAACATTTCTGCATTGCTTTCCCAAAGGTACAGACTGAGTAAGTTAGCTGGTTCTAGAAATAAACATCCATACAGACAGATAAAACTTGAACTTAAAATATCTTTAACAAGATTAGTTGAACAGCTACATCTGCAAAATCTGTGTTAACAAGTCGGATAACAGGCAAAAGCATATTTCCAATTAAATAGAACTTATAAAATAAATATATGTGACATGAATATATAAGTGATCATACAAATATACTCATATAAGAACCTTCAGTAAGTATGCAATCCTAATCATATGCATCATTTTAATCATTTGATTCTTATACATTATACTCCTATATTAAATTATCATAATATACTCCATAAACAAATATGAGATCCATGAACAAATATTATATGTAAAATAAAAATGGAGGAAATGATGATACTTGTAGATTTATTTTCTCTGGAAATCCTTTTTTAGCTTCTGGAAAGAACTAAACTTGACCCTTAAACCTACTAGTGTTAAGATCATAGACATTACCCTCCTTTAGAAAATATAGTAGGATCTACTCTTAAATTACAGGAGCTTTATTAACCAAAAATCACACACACCCAGGTCTTCCTGGTTAATTCCACTGCTTTGCTTCTTAACCAGGTTTATTGATGTCTCAAGCCATTGAGCATGTGCTAGTGAAGTTTTTCTCCCTATGCTTTACTATTGCTGGTAAATGCACTTTCTGTAATATTAATTCAGGTTTTAATTCTTCATGCTAAAATTTCCCCTTTGTAGTATGATTTAATTTTAGGAAGAGAATGACAGTTTCAATGGAACTTTTAAAACAGTACTAAGGCAAGATCCATTATCAATAAAGTTAAAATAAAAACGATAGTTACAAATTCATCTTTTTTCAACAGCTTCTTTCATTCATTTCCTTTGTTTTTTCCTTCCTTCCTTCCCTCCTTCCCTCCTTCCCTTCTTTCTTTCTTTCTTTCTTTCTTTCTTTCTTTCCTTCCTTCCTTCCTTCCTTCCTTCCTTCCTTCCTTCCTTCCTTCCTTCTTTCCTTTCTAAAGCTGCGAGGTAAAATGTATGCCTCTTGAAATCAGTATTAAAATGAATAACAGAACAGTAACATTTTCCTTTCTCTAGGATTTAAAAATTGAGCCCTAAATAAATCAGCTTCAAGTTATCTTTTTCAGTTAATTCAATTCATTTTTAGAACATTTGAAATTCTTTGAGCAAGAAATTTAAAGGATTCCTGATTTTCCTGTGGTATGACAGTGAAAATAATAAAAACTGCCATTTACCTTGATCTATGTTGAAAAATGCTTTAAGTAAGTTATAGATTACTCCCAGAATTTCTTTTGCATTTTATTATAAAACTAGTTTTTGTATAGAAACAAAAAGGAACAAAATAGATATGAAAAATTTTAAATACTACAAGTTTTTTCTAAAATACACTAGAATTACTAACCAGATACTGTATATATATGAAAAAAATATACTTTTACATATTAGAAAAGTTATATTGCAAATGATATAAAATTACAAAATATAATTTTGTAACATAAAATCACATAAAGTAACAAAATTCATATAAAATATGATATATAATATATATATAATACAAAATAATACAATTCAAGGAATTTTGTGATAAAAGAACTTTATTCTTCTTACATTCCTGATCAAATATACTAACAACTACATGTATTAGACTCAAGAGTTATATAGGAATAGTTTCAGAGAGGAAAAGTAAAAATCAAAATGATGAATGTATATATTCATGTGTATACAATCGTGGGTTTTGGAGGAAAATTTTTCAAAAATAATTTTATTTCTTAAGCAGTTTTGGTAAATTCTTTACATATTTTATTTCCTTTGATTTACAGAGCCATTGAAAAATTACAGAAATTACACAATTTTTTTCTAGTTATGCAGAAATTATAATTCTTTCCTACACAGACCTGAAAACTTCCCACGTTCTCTTAGCAGAGCAAGACCAGATGTCCCATTTTTAGATTTTAATGTATTTTATTTTACTTCTCAAGCACATCCTCTTCCTTATGCCCATCTTAGTGCTAGTATAATGACATCTCTTAAGACTGTCAAATTGTAACACAGCACTTTGATGTATCTTAATGGATCCATTGTCTATTGGTTGATTCTGTTTACTTCTAGCATGGTATTTCTGTGGCAACACCATGGATTAGACTCCTTTTAAATATTTTACTTTTTATTTTTTATATATAGAATGTTTTATACTGCTCATGTAAATTTAGATAGGGTAATATTACTACCACTGTAAACTACTGTGCAGCAGAAGATGAAACTTTTAAAAATACAGTGTGATGATTTTGCAAGTTCTTATTGTAAAATTTTTATGAGCATATTCCTATCTATTAATGATACCTATATATACCTGTATATAATGATACCTCTATATAAAAATCTATATATAACAAAATCCTATATATAAAAATCCATTTTTCTTTCTTCAAATGGAGCCAAATTATGGAAATTTAAATATCAGTGTTATAGAATATCTTTAATAGTAGATATATTGTCATTATTTTCACTAGAAAGAAGTTGATTTTTCCAAGAAACCTTCAGAAAATTCAGTTGATAACAAAAGCATTCCTAAGACAAAAACAAAACTTCCAAAATACTGTTTTTCTTGTGAGTAATTTTCATAAAGGACACAAATATACTACCAAGTATACTTTGGAAACTTTATTAAAAATTAATTTTTGCATCAGGGTTGAGAGCTCGGGTTTAATCATATCAGTGAGAATATGTGCTTAGAAAGCAACAAAAGACAGTACATGAAGCAATGCAGCGTTTGGATTAATCTGGTGTTTTTCTTTCTTATGTACCTATAGTAGATGAGAAAACTCCCTAGAGATGGGGCAGGACTAGTGCCTAATTGACCACTAGAAAAACATTTTCTATCAGGTGTGACCAAAAGTTAGAAGGAAAGTTGAAAGTGAGAAGTAGACTCCATTGTCATGATACAATTTTGCTCACAATCAGCCAACCATCTTTTCTCATCCAACCACAAATCATACTCATGTGGCAAGTCTAAAGTTGCCCATGAGGCTTAATTTTTATCATTGTGTTCAAGGCACTTTATACCATGCCAAGTATGTAAAAACGGCTGAGTTTCTTTTCTCAAAGCAGAATTTTTTTTTTTTTATTATTAAAACCACTGAGTAGGATGAACATGTCTTTTCATTCACCTTGATCCTACCCTTATATATAGTGCACAAGGACAGAAGTATAGGTGAAAACTCTACTGGGGTAAACAGAAAATAAAGCTCCAAACACAGTTCTTGGTATTCTAAATCCACCATAGGTCATGATAACGTCTTAGTTTTTTTTTTTTTTAAACACCTTATTTGATAAAATCTAGAAATATGTAAAAGGCCAAAGTAGTACAATGAATTGTTTACCAGGAAATTAAATTAATAAATAAAAAGGTTACCATACATTAAAATTTTGAAATTTGAAGCAGTTAGAAAACTAATTATAGTAAAAAGACTGGAGCACAAATAATTACATGTTCTTTCAATCTGACATATAAGCTGATTGTTCCAAGTATGAAGATTAATGTAAAAAAATTGCATTTTTGTCCAAGTATTTTTTTATTTGAATTCTTTATTTTATTTGAATTCCTCATCTATGAGATTATAGAATCTAAATTTTATCTAAAAGTGCCAGTATATTTGCAAATGATTCATAGCACTGTAAAATGTTTGATGTTAAAATTTGTATAATTGTCTCTGCAGAAGTAATATTTGGCAATGTGTTGATTTTATAATTTTAAAAGCTTAGTCACATAAATCCACTTGGAAGAAATTGGACAAAAGTAATAAAAAGCATGAATTACATTTGAAGTAGTTCAATGAAGTTTCAGACAATATAATTAATTCCTACAACAGTCTAAAATTCTTATCACTTTGTAATTTAGTAATTTACTTCTTGTTACTATCCTTCTTTTGAATATGAAATCATAACAAAGACATGTTACGAACCTTTAAATAAAAATAAATTCTCTTACTATTGTTGCACAGATATTAATAACTGAAACTAAAAATATATTTATCTCTTTATAGGAACGTTTCAAAATTCGAGGAAGATATTCAAGCAAAGAAAAAAAATTGGTGAAGACTTTCAACTTCCCAGCTGGAATATGCCCTTTAAATCACAATATTTGGCCATCCATTAGGAAAGAAGGAAAAGACACCATGTCTAGTTGATTTCTGTAGCTTAATTATGGATTTTCAACATCCTTACCTTTTGGGATCGTCTTTAATGTATTTACTCTTTTTCCAACATATCCATCCACTTCTGGTTGAGAATTCAGTGTATTTTAACCTGGAGTTGAGAATCCACGGGCCTGCAAGCCCTGGTAAGTAAGTGCAGGAGTTGTGTTTGGCCTGGACATTGTTAACTAGAAACTTTGAGATGTAGGAGCTGACTTTGAAATACAGTACATACTTATACAGTTTTCCTCCTGAAAAACTGGAGCAATTTGTGCCTGTGATCTTTTCCACATGGCCTGTGCAGAGATCAGACATGTATCTTCATTTTTCCACCAACCTCCTCTATTCCTCATTGTCCCACAGATACCAAAATGAAGAACAGGTTCTCTCTGAATCTTGGCTTTACCATCATTTGTGTTACAGTCTCCCTGAATACCTGAGATAAAGACTTCTTTCTTTCCTGACTCCAATTTGCAGCCTGATTCACTTGCCTGATTCTGAGCCTTGATTCTGGTTCCATTTCTTAACTCCGTGATTTTATATTTTTGATCTTATGTTTTGTTTTCATCATTCCTTTCCTTGTTTTAATAGAATGTGCCAGTTCAAATTGCCTTTTTGATTTTACATCCAGGTAAATTTTAACCATTACAGAACTAAGATGTAGATTTTTGAAAAGACAGAAAATTTCAGAGACGTTAATTGCATGTTATCAGGAATGCATTTATGGCAAATACATTTGATACCATATTTGGTTGTAGAAGTGTTCCTTAAATTATTCTTTATTTAATAATTGTTTAAGCAAAAGAGTTTTATCACTCTTTGCTATCAAATTACTGTGACGAATATTTTCCAGTTGTCCTTTGCTCAAAAGAGCACTTTTATACGAAATAAAGAACCTGACATCAAAGTGTAGCTGTGTGTTTTATTTTAATAATCTTGTTAAATAAAACACAATAATTACAACTTCGTAACACATACTGAGTGACAGGCGATACAAGTCATGCTTTCTAACTGACATGGCTATGACTGAAAGAACAGGTGTGTTATAGGTTCATTCAGAACATTCACTATTGTGACACAGTTAAATGTTTACTCGTCTTGTTCCACAAATCGACTTACCACGACAGTGTGCTCCTTCATCATAACCATCTGCGCAATCCAAGACACCATTACACAGTTGGGATAAATGGACACATTTGTTGGTACCAAGGCAAGCAATATGATTCAAGGAACACTTGGTTTCTACCTCCTCAGGACCTAAAAATATACAAAAAAGAAAAAAGATGTTGCTTTTTATTTTAAGCACAACATATTGCTAGTATCATTTTACAAAATAAAACTATAAAAAATATTGTCAGAGAGCAGCTCTAATTTTGAGACCTCATTATTAGAACATGTGATTAAAAACCTAACTTTTAAAAGTTGCATAGGAAGTGAAATATTATTCTTTTCATGTGATGTATTAAAATATAAGTATACTTTTTACCATTAAAGTAGCATAAATTTAAAGTCTATGGATTGGTTTGCTATGTCTCTTTTCCTGGATAATTTGAACAGATAATTTAACTTTCTTGAGTCTCAATTTTCTCACTTGTAAAATATGAAAGATGGCAAATCTTTAGGACTCCTATTAGAATTGGATGAGGTAACAAGAACAAAACGATCTCATAGGCTGAATATTCCTAATATGAAAATATGAGATCCAAAGTGCTTAAATTCAAAAAAATTATTGAACACTAAGATAACACTCAAAAAATTCAGATTCTAGGACATCTTGGATTTTGGGTATGTGAATTAAGAATGCTTAATTAGTAAAGTTATTTCTATGATTTGCATCTGGAATGTCCTCCCAAGACCTCATGCATTTGGAGGTGGGGCTTTAGTAATGTGGTGGGATGATGCCAGTGCTACAGGTGACTTGTCGCTAGTAGGTGTGGTCTCCTTGGAAGAGACAGGTTACTGGAGCATGACCTCAGGGCACAGCTCCCTCTCCAGCTCCCCTTTGTTTCTCTGCTTCCTGGTCTCCATGATGGGAACAGCTTTCCTCTGCCTCACCCTTCTACCACACCTTTCTTGCATTGGAAATAGGACGCCATGGGTTGAAAACACGAGCCAAAATAAACCTCTGCTGTTTAAATAGTGTGTGTCAGTGAATACCATGTCCCAGCAACCAGAAAATCACTAAGGTATCTATACAAATATTCTAAAATCCAGAAAACTCTGAAATCTGGAATAATTCTACCTCATTGCACCTTGGATAAGGCACACTGTTATGGTTTTTGTCTGGTGGTCCCTCGGAGCCTCACGCAGTCGTCGAGGTACCTTCTGGAGGCAGTCTTCTAGAGTTTGTGAATGATTCATGGTCCAGAACGTGGATTGTGAGTGTGAGTGCTACACTCACCCTCGGATGGTTGTCTATGTACAATGTAAGGGACAGGAAGAGTCTTCTCTCACGCTCTCCCCTTTTTGCTCTTGTTGATTTTGCTGTTTTGTATCTGACATGAACTGTTGCCCTCTGCTATTTACCATTCTGCCTTTGTACTAGCCAAGCATGGACTGAAATTTCAACAAACTCTGAGCTAAATGAATCTTTCCTTCCTTAATTTTGGGCATCACATATTTTGTCCTAGCAAAGAGAGAAAAGTAACCAAGATAGATATTCAAACTATATTAGAATGCAAATGAATATTTATTAATATAAAAGTGATTTTACTTTTAATTTGTAGTTTAGAATATGAAGAGTAGCTAATTAAAATGTCTTGATATCAAAATATTTAAAAAAAACATTGAGTTAATATACTGTGACAAAATTGTATTTACTAATGAGTAGCATGTGGATGATAAACAGGGCCTATGCATTGAGTTTATCTATCGGTAGTAATTATTTTGTATAAGCATAAAATGCTCCTCTGTTTTTAATGTATCCTTCAGTCAGAACATGTAGTTTTGAAATTCACTAAATCTAAGTCTGTGCTAAACCACTCAGGCATGTGTTCTGTATATAAACTTTTGCTTGCTATTTCCCAAAAGCTGGTTAAGTACTCTGTAAAGACTCTCAACGTTCCCAATATAATTCTTAGTCTTACCTAACACTCCAAATCCAAAGTGCAGTCATATCAAAATTATTAAAATCATGTAGTAATTTGACATTAGTTATCACAGTTATCAGTATAGAGTACATAAAATTGTTTAATTAGGTAGTTGATTAGTATTCTTATCTATAAAATGGGACCATCAACCTATCTCTCTTGCAGTGTTCTTGTACTGTCAAAAGGCATTGCTAGCAAGGCCTGCAGAGGTGTGAGGGGAATGCTCAGGGCAGGATTTCAGCATGTTAGTCATATTAAGCAAGTGCATTGTAGCATAGGGGCAAATAGACTCTGGAGCTAGTTTCTTTGTTTCAAAACCTGTCACCAACCTTACGAGGGTCTTAGGCAAGATTTTTACCATCCTGGTAATTCACAGTGTTGTGGTGAAGATAATTTCAAAAGCTTGTAACATGCTGCCTCACACTTACTAAACAAATGTTTGCTGTTACAATTAAATATTATGTTATGGTAGAGCTGCTATTTGGCACTTTCTTTTGGTCCCAAGCTCCCAAAGGAAACATATATCAAAAATTTCATGCTTTGCTTTCATTATTTAGTTGATGCAAATAATTTCAATAATGGTAGAGAAAAGGCCAGTCTAACACTTTATAAATTATCTAAAACTATGAAAATTGCAAATGCCTGCCCTGAAATAGAATTAGTAAACTAAGAATAAATATATAAGCAAAGAAAAAAACTACTGCTACAAAAGTAAAATATTTTGAAACTATATCAAACATGAATTAACGTTCTGAGTGATTTTGATGCTAAAGCAACTTTATTGTTTTATATTTGGGTGAAACTTGAAAAAAAATTATGGTGTAGTTTTACTAGAAGACATGTTTCTACTAAGCAGTTTCTTAGTAATTTTTCATGTATATTTGTATAATTACTACTATATAAGACTATCAATTTTGTCAAAAGCCTAACACAAATAATATATCTCATTTTCAAGTAATATATCTAACTAACTTTAGTATTGATATTTCTAAAATTAAACATTTACATTCATGTTTTGTGTTAGTGTACTAGTGTGTGTTTTAATTAAAGTCCAAATACTCATATTTGAATCAGGAAAAAAGGTAAATGAAATGGTTTTTCACTTAGTTTCTAACTATTTAACCATATATTTTTAAAATTACCATCAGTTAAAAACCTGTAAAGTTCAGTGATCAAGAACTATAAAATGGTCCTTCTGAGTGTTATGTGGCTGACTTCAAAAAATGAAAATATTCATCCTTGCATATTTATCAAAGTAGTGGATAGGGAAATTGCATTGAAACCTCTGCAAAAATTCTACAAAAAATCCACAGAAAGAATATTTCATAAACCTGACAAAGTTTGGAAGTTTTATACTAAGAAAAATTTGGTGACATAGCAGTTCTTACACAAAACAGAAAGATTATTTTAACGTGATGTACCTATTAGCTAAATGAATGTATGGTTTTCTTTATTTAAGATTGTCAGGAAACTCACAAAGATGGCAATAGAAGTGAAATTCAGACCTAGTGAGGGTGAGCAGGAAGGATTCAGTTATATATAAATTTTGAGAAACCAAAAAAAATTCGATTGCACAAAGTTTAGTATATAGAATTACCAGACTCTTCCTAAGAGTGAGTTCAAAAGAAAAGAAAGTTAGCTTCCTTATAAACTAATCAGCATGGCCTCCCTGTGTTTGATATACTTCTGCTTGATTTCCATTATTTCTAAGTAATTCAAGACAGCTAAACCACAGCTAGATGGACTATTCCCTAGTCAGTCTTTTGCACACTCTTACTTCACAGTGCATTATGTCACAATATCAACAATGATAGTAGTTGGAAGGTAGCCAGGAGTAAACTGCAGAAATTACCTGTAGAGGCTACTCCAGCCATTGGAAGTCACCCTTACAATTGAGACAATCAATACCGTACACCAGTACTAGGATACTTCATTTGGAAAACTGCTACAGCATGTATTTTGTTAGGCTTTTTCTAAAAAGTGGAAATAGGCAAACAAATTTTAAGAAACAGCAAGTCCTAACTCAAAATTCTCCCAGAAGTCAGATGATTTATTTAGTGCACTATTGTTTTGAGGGATAATCTATCCCTGAGTCCCAGTGATCATGTATACACACACACACACACACACACACACACACACACACATAAAATGAAACTCCTTTAGGTTAATTTAGTGTCAGTCTCACCCTTTCTGTACCCATCTACATTTGTGACACACAGAAAAAAGTAAAAATTTACTACGACTGTGGAGGCTGCATTAATTCCTGGGAATATTCCAATATTGCATTAAATGATTCATTTATGAAGATTTTATGTGTTTGAAAAAGTTCATAAGGAGGGATCAAATACAAGGCTTAGTGGGGCACGTTGCCTCAGACTTCCTGATATGCCTGGCTTCCTATATTAGCTGCTGGATCATGAGGAGATGGAGAAACTTGGAAAGAGGTACAGGGTCAAAGCACAGCATACAGGGAGTTTCAAAATAACACAACACTTTAAGGTTAACCAGTTCCTTAGTTGGAATATCACCTCAGCTTTCAGTGATACATTTTCAGAAAACATTTTTATCTCTTAAATCTAATTTTAGGTAACCAAAGCAATTTGGCAAACTTCAGAATATAATGATTAAAATAGAAAAACTTAATCATTAGGGGAATTTAAATTACATCAAAACATGAGAATAATGTTTATACTTTAAATTACCTAGAGACTCTACCCAATTAGTTGAAATAGGCTTCGTTTCTTAAACTAAACCTTGTTTCACAAACAAGACTTACAGGATAATGCAAGCATAATGTTACTAATCTGCATTCTTTTGAATGTTTAAATCACATTTTATCTACAGCGAAAATATTTTTGTTCCATTCAATATTGAGGGATAAGAGAAGACATAAGCCTAATCAAATGCATTTTCTGATTAAAAATACTAGATCATACACTTTGTGAAGGAGGGAGACATGTCTCCTGTATTGGAAAATACCACATATCTGCTCTTGTCACATCACTATATCTCAGCAGAAACAGGATCACTTTAGCTTCCCTAAAGCCAACTTCTCCATTGTTATCATATCCCACTTTCTGCATCTTGACCTCTCAAGAATCCTCCTTTGGTTTTATTTCCCATTTATTTTCTTCTAACGGTCTTCTGGCTGCAATATCATACAATTTTCTTAAGCTACACACCTGAATAAAGTTTCTTTTTCTGATTAGATGTGTCATCCAATAACATGTCTTTTTTCCTACTCTTTACAATTTTACCCCTGCTCCTTTCCCATTTCCTTCTTACTATTTTAAGCTTCCAAAGTTCTGCTGAACTTGTTCTTCCAAAGGTCTCTGTAGTTATACTCACAAGGAAACCAAAGAGACACAAAGTCCTTCAAATATTGGCTGCATTTCTTCTTTCTTAGTCACATACCCCACTTTTTCTTTCTCATGCTGCTCATACTCTAGCCATAGTAATGGTGATGTCACCATTCCTTGTTCATTCCTTTTTACACAAGCTTTTTCATGAACTTTCCTCCACCTTCAGTCTGGAAAACAAGTCATCATCTTCAGTTGAATACTGTTACTATTTTCTGCAAAGTTTACTGACTTCTGCAAGCTGCAACTTATTATACATTTTCCCTCATCTATCTCTATGATTAATATAGGCACCTAGCACGTTGCTAGATTTACAATATATGCTTAATGTGTGGAAGTTAAATCGATACACAGTACACTTTTTTTTTTAATACCAGGGATAGAACTCGTGACCTTGTGCTTGCCAGGAAGGCGCTTATGCCTCTGAGCTAAATCCCCGGCTGCACAGTACATTTTCATTCCTGCTATTTCTATTTCTTCCTGACATCCCAGAACTTACCTTTCCCCATCATCAATGTATTCTATTAATGCAAGTTTCACTTCTGACTACTTTAAAACTGATAATGGTTCTTTTTGGTTTGTTTTGAGCTGTGATCTCATTATGGAGTGCAGGCTGATTTTGAACTCACAGTGTGTGTAGTTCAGGTTGGCCTTGCACTTGCTATGTGCTTGTTTCAGCCTGTTGAGTATCCAATTACAGTCATGCACCACTGGCTTATGAGTTCCAAATGCTGGCCAAGGCTAAAACAAAACTCCTTGGTCTGATTTCACTCTCTAATTGAAACAATGAGCATTGTTAATAAATAAATATAAATTTTTAAACTATTTCACTCAGTATCATCTTCCATGTTGCTAAAGTCTGCTAAGCTTATTTATATCTCTGTTTCTTATGTTATGCCACAATCTGGAAGGTAAACCATCTTTTTTCTTTGTTCAACATAATTGCTCAAAGCCATGGTCAAACTCTGGACTCTGTGAAGTTTTCTTTGGGAAAAACAATGTAACATAGTAGAAATCATGTGAAGTTTAAAGACAAACCATTGAATTTGGGTGTTTACAAGCTACTTAGTAGTTGTCTAAAATGTGAATAAAGTACTTTATAGAGTCTCTTTGTTTGCATTTTAAAAAGTACAATTAATAATGTCTAAATTAGGAGATTGTCATAAGGAACAAGGAATGATGGGTTCTACTATACAAATGAGAGTAGATGTCATTGCTCTCATTTTGTTCTAACTTTCAAAGACATTGTGTATATCTCATTTTGATATTACATGACATGGAAATCTGTGCAATTTAAGTTCTGTATAATATAGGAAGGTTTGCATCATTTCCTGACTCAAAAATCCTTTCATTTATTTTTTTTCCTGCTTTACAATATTAGGAAGCACAAAGCAGCAACAAAAACATATTGAACATGGGTTGGTATAAAGGCAAGTGAAAAAATCTTTGCTATATGAAGTTTCCACAAAAAAGCATTAAGATATCTTTAAAATTAAGAAAAATAAAATTATGCCATTCTGGACTTTATCTCATTATCCTTGTCTGTTGACAAAGAAAATCAAAATTTGACTATTTTTTAAAGAACTATGTGAGACTGAGTGTTTAGTAAGGACTAATTAAAATATACCAGGGAACACAAGGATTGTTTTTGTGGATAAGTTGCCTTTCAATATTTATCCAATGAAAATTTAATCTCATAGAAATATTTTCTTCATTAAAGATTCTATGATTTCAAATAATTAGAAATATCAAAAATTATCTTCCAAGAACTATTTAAAAATTTTTCACTGTCATAATTAAGTGATATATTAAGATTATTGGAGAACAATTAATATGATTTTAAGTGTATAATCTTTTTACCTATATTGGTGCTCACTTTTTTGTTAAGAATGCTTTGCATGTGTAAATCAGGGCTAGTTTCTTGGACATATCAGAATGATGATTATCGTTGGTTTTATAAAGAAGGAAAGGAATTACTGTGCAAAAAGCATACAGAAATATTACATTATAATAGCTATAATAATTATTATACTTATAAAATAAACACAACTTTAGCAATCTAAGACAATTGCATAATCCATAGGACATGTTAACAAAATTATTTAATTCATGCTTGAGATAATTACTACATAATATCTAAATACTTAACAGCATGGCTCTACTAATATTGAACATAACATCAGATCACTTATTATCTTCACAGAATTAATACAGTTTTTAAATGTTGGGGGTAAAACTCAGAGCACCATTCTTGCTAAAAATTGCTTGAGCAATGACTTTATTCCATAACTCTCCACAGTTTGCTATCACATGTGATCTATTTCATCTTACAAAGTAATGGAAAAATAAGAGAAATTTCTAGTACTTCAAACAAAATTAAAACTGATTTTATGGGTGTCAACTTTTAAATATGTATATCAATATTAATTCATGTCATTTGTTAGAATAGTTTGAACAATTACACTTGAGAATAAATTAATCTCAATTAACTACTTCTAGAAATTTGTAAGCCTTCAATCCAATAATAACTTACTCAAAATAATTTCCAAACAGGTTTCAGTAATAGCTTTTGTGTTTACATATTTCAGATGGCTGTTGTGAAGATTCAAAAATGGAAAGAAATGCAAAGGTGATTAATTTCTTCCAGCTATACTACCTTTAAGCCATCTCTGACATCTGTACTACTTTTAGAGCTTTTGGGAAGGAAATTTTGCAGCTTTGATAACTTACTCCGAAACTTCAAATTCCTTTCTGTTTAGCTCTGACTCCTCAGAAGTCCTAGAGTAGGAAAAAATCTCTGCATCTAACATACAGAGTTTTATTTATGTATTTAATATGAAAAAAGCATAGTGGTTACCTGAAGAATATGGTGCTACATTAATGAAATTGTGCTAGGACCAAAGTATTATTTTGTGTACTCTCATGGAAACAAGCAAATGACAGGCCACATAAGATTTCTTTTACTGAAGAATCTGCATCACATCAAGAACTATTGTCATGTTAAAAATAACCTCATACTTCTGTGTGTGTGCACGTGTGTGTGTGTGTATCCACGTGTTTTCTGCAAACTGTAGAATATGTTAAATATTTTTATCAGATTAGTTGATTGTCAGCAACTGAATCAAGCAAATACAGATTTCCACAAAACATTCTCCTATACTGAGGCTGTGAACTTTCGAATACACACCATAGTGACAAATATACTGTATGGATATAGCCAAATGATCATCACTAACTATGATCTTAAAATTGTTTCCACTGTGTGGACTGTCTTGGTTGCTGAACTCCCAATACAAGGACAAATTTTTAAAATGTAAATGAAATCACTTTTTTATAAGTAATTGTCACTGCAACACTGACATTGATTAAGGCCAGTCCCAAAAGAAAGAACTCAGACTGGGTGATGAAATAATAAATATTCTACTCCCATGCATTCTTCACTTGTTTCTGAACTGCTGAGTCACCCACATCTACTTTCTGTTAAAAGCTTTAGAAATTTCTTTCTTTCTCCTTCTACTTCTGTTCAACTAGCACAAAAGAAATCTGCACAAAAACTTTTCAATCCCTGCTCTTCACTATCCAAGGCCGATAAACAAAGTTCTTCCTTAGATTCTTTATTTTCACTAAACAGATTCTTATAGAAACTATAGATTAGTTCTGAGGATTGGAATTACAGAACATCACTGAAAATTTTAAAAACATGCTGTTTTGAGAGAAGATGCATTGGATTAGGGTTAGGGTAAGCCTAAGAGACACTGACACAGAAGAAATGCAAGCCATGCACCTGAAACACCTGAAATGATAATGATCAAAGTAAAGAAACACTCCAGGAGGCTATAAAAGAACTCAGATCAGAAATAATCTCCCAGGTAAAAGAAGAAATGATAAATGTAATGAAAGAAATGCTGAACACATCTAAAGAAAACATAGTTAAAAAAATGAGAGGAACACTGCAAAAACTTGGAAACCTTGAAAAAACAATATAAGAAACAAACAGAATACATGAAATAGATTCAAAGAGATATCCAGGAAATCAAAAATTCCATCAAAAGTTAGCAAAACCACCTCAATGAAAGTGAAGTTAGACTATCAGACCTCGAAGACTAGATTGCAGCTAGTGAACGTGAAAAGAAAATGTTTTAAAATAACAGGGGATCAGGAAATAACAACTCAACAGCTATAAGACAATGCAAAAACAAACAACATAAGATTGATAGCTATGTAGGAAAAAGAAGGTGACAATACAAATCATATAAAACAACTATTTACAGAAGTAAAAGCAAAAAATTTCCCAGTGATAAACAGATAAGTGAAGCATACAGAACTCCAAATAGCCATAACTAAAATAAAACTACACCCAGACATATAATAATCAACATCCCAGAAATTCAGCATAAGAACAAGAATATTAAGAGCTATTAGACAGAAGAGACCGATAACCTGTAAAGAAAAGCCTATCAGAATCACAGCAGACTTATCAACAGAATGAAGTCAAGAGAGCATGTGGTGAAGTATTTCAGATCCTAAAGGAAAACGACTTCCAACCCAGACTGATGTACCTTGTAAAACTGTCCTTCAGAATGGATGCAGAAATAAGATACTCCCATAACAAAGAACACCAGAAGAACTACATGAACACCAAACCAACCTTAAAAGAATACTGAAAGGCATTCTAGATAGAATAAGAAAAGACCACTAAGCAAGGCAAACAAACAGAGGGGAAAGGTAAAAACCAACAGCAGAAAGATAACATGACAAAAATAAACACACACACACACACACGCACACACATATGTATATATATATATAAGTTATACATATGATATATATATATATCAGTTATAATCATTAATGTAAATGGCCTAAATTCACCAATTAAAAGAAACAGATTGGCAGAATGGATCAAGAAACCACATCCAACCATATGCTGTATACAGGAAACTCATCTAACCTAAAAGGAAACTCATAGACTGAAAGTCAAAGGATGGAAAATAATACATCATGCAACAGGATCCTAAAATAAAGCAGGGGTAGCTATCCTGTTTACAGACAACATGAACTTCAAACCAAGAATGATCAAAAGATATAAAGAAGAGCACAACATACTAGTTAGGGAAAACTTCAAGAGGAAGTGATAATAATCTTAAATATATATGCACCAAATTTGGGAGCACCTAGCTACACAAAACAAATATTAACAAAAATGAAAAATCAAATAAATAATAACACAATTATAACAGAAGACCTTAACACATCATTGACACAAATCAGCAAGACAGAAAATCAGCAAGGAAATAACAGAAGTGAATCATACCTATGAATAAATCGATTTAGTGGACATGTACAGAGTGCTTCATCCAACAACATCAGAATATACATTTTTCTCAGCAGCACATGGGACATTCACTAAAATAGACCATTTATTAGCCCACAGAATATGCTTAAGTAAATGCAAAAGAATTTAAATTACTCCATGCATCAGATCATAGTGCTATGAAACTAGAAATTAATGACCAAAGAAACTGCAAAAACTCCTCAAAAACATGGAAACTAAATACACTCCTGAGCAATCAGTGGGTCATAGAGAAAATTAAAGAAGAAATTTAAAAAATATATATACAAGCAAATGAAAATACAAATACAACTTACTGCAACCTGTGGGATGCAATGAAAGCAGTCCTCAGAAAAAATATATTATAGTGAATTCCCACATCAGGAAAACAGAACAAACACAAATAAACAACCTGATGCTATACCTGAATCATCTAGAAAAAGAAGAGCAAGTCAAGCCCAAAGCCAAAAGAAGGAAGGAAATTATAATGATCAGAGCAGAAATCAAATCAATGTAATAGTGACTAAGCAAACAATAAAAAGAATCAATTAATCAAAGAGTTGGCTTTTTGAAAGAATAATAAAATTGATAAGCCCATAGCCAACCTCATTAAAAAAGGATGGAAAAAACTCAAATTCATGCAATATGCAATGCAAAGGGTGATATCAGTACCTTCTTCGAAAACCCCTACTCTCATAGCTTTGATAAGACAGAAGAAATGGACACATTCCTAGAAACATATGAACTACCAAAGCTGGATCAAGAATATGTAAAACTGCAGAATAACCCAATTTCAATTAATGAAATTGAAAATGTAATTAATATCTTACCAACAAAGAAAAGTCCAGGTCCTAATGGACTCACTGCAGAATTCTACAAGAAACTCAAAGAAGACTTTGATGCCAACACTCCTCAAATTCTTCAATGAAATTGAAAGAGAAGCAATTCCTCCTAGCTCATTTCTGGAAGCAACTATTACTTTAATATCAAAACCAGAGAAAAGTGAAACCAAAAAAAAAGAGAACTACTGGCCAAGCTCCCTAATGAACAAATGAACAAGCTTTCTAATGATGCAAAAATTTTCAATAAAATACTGGCAAACAGAATGCAGTAAATCAAGAAGATTATACACCATGACTAAGTGGGATTCATCCCAGAAATGCTGGGATGGTTCAACATATGCCAATCAATAAATGTAATCCATCATATCAATAAAGCTAAAATAAGAAACACATGATCATTTTCCACAGATGCAGAAAAAGCTTTTGATAAGGTCCAACACTCATTCATGATAAGAACACTACAGAAAATTGGTATAGATGGTCTTTACCTCAATGTGATAAAAGCCATTGATGACAAACCAACAGCCAGAATCATATTAAATGGCCAAAACCTGAAAGTTTTCACTCTAAAATCAGGAACAAGATAAGGATGTCCATTATTACCAGTCCTATTCAATATAGTGCTGGAAATACTAACCAGAGCAATTAGACAAGAGAGAGAAATAAAAGGAGTAAGGATAGGAAAAGAAGAAGTTAAATTATCATTATTTGCAGACAACATGATACTCTACATAGAAGACCCCCAAAACTCCAATGAAAGACTCCTAAGTATAATAAATAAATTCAGTAATGTAGCTGGATACAAAGTCAACACTCAAAAATCAATAGCATTCCTATAAACTAACAACAAAACCACTGAGAGAGAAATGAGAGAAGCCACACCTTTCATAATAGCATCCAAAAAAATTAAATACTTAGAAATCAATCTAACAATAGGTGTAAAGATCTAGTTAGTGAGAATTATAATACCCTGATAAAAGAAAGTGAAGATGATCTAAGAAAAAGGAAAGATATTCCTTGTTCATGTATAGGAAGAATAAATATTGTGAAAATGTCTATTCTCCCAAAATTTTTATATAGATATAATGCAATTCCAATCAAAATACCACTAGCATACCTCACAGATCTAGAGAATCACTCCTAAAATGCATCTGGAACCAGAAAAGACATAGAATAGCAATGACAATTCTGGGCAACAAAGGCAAGGCAGGAGGCATCAAACATTCCCTGACTTAAAGTTATACTACAAAGCTACTGTAATAAATTCAGCATGGTACTGTAATAAAAACAGTCCTGAAGATCAATGGAATAGATTAGAAGATGCATACACAACTACAAAGACACTTAGCCATCTGATCTTCTGCAAAGGGGCCAAACATATTCACTGGAAGAAAGATAGTCTCTTTAATAAGCGTTGCTTTAAAAAAAAGGGGAGGGCTCTCCATATGCCAAAAACTAAAACTAGACCCATGCCTATTATCATGAACTAAAATAAAGTCAAATTAGATCAAGATTGAAATATTAAAACAGAAACACTAAATCCACTGGAAGACAAACAGATAGAAATCTTGAAGATATAGGGGTAGGTAGATAATTTACGAGCAAAAATCAAACCACACGGGACATACTTCCCAGAATCAATAACTAGGATCTCATCTCATTAAAAAGTTTTTGCATGTCAAAGAAGTTTTGAAAAATTCATAGTCAACTGTCCCTCAGACAAATGAATTCTATCTAGAACATATACAGAATTAAAAAAACATCAGACCCCAGAGATTCAAAGATCCAATTCAAAAATGGACTCCTGAGATGAACACACACAGTTCTCAGATAAAGAAATATAAATGGCAAATAAATACATGAAAAGATGTTCAACATCATTGGTGATTAGAGAAATGCAAATTAAAATCACACTGAAATTCCATCTCTCTCCAGAAAGTATGTCCAGGATAAAAAAACTACCAACAACAAATGCTGGAGAAGCTGTGGGGGAAAGGGAACACTCCTGCTCTGTTGGTGGGAGTGTAGACTGGTGCAATCACTGTGGAATTCAGTCTGGAGGTTCCTCAAAATGCTGGGATTGGAAGTCCCATTTGACCCAGCTATTCTATTTCTGGGCATGTTCCCAGAAGAACTGAAAACATCATACCACAGTGATATATGTGCACCCGTATTTGTTTATAGCAGCACAGTTTGTAATAAGCCTGATCTTGGAAACAACCTAAATGCCCATCAACTGAGGAATGGAAAAAAAGATGTGGTACTTTTATACAATGGAGTACTACTCAGCTACAAGAATGATCACACTGAGATATTTATAAGTAAATGGATGCAACTTGAGACTTTACTCATAAGTGAAATGAATCAAACTCACATGTGTAAATACCATATTGTCTCCCTAGTGTAAGAAATGGTAAAATACATAAGATACAAAGTCGTCAGTAAATACAGTGAAAGGGTAAGCATCCGCTCCAAAGGGAAAGAACTGATAATATCTCAGGGAAAAGGAGAAAAAAAAACCAAAGAGAAAACAAAAAACATCTAAATTTGTGTAAACACATTTAAGATATCTAAGATAATTATGCTACAAATTTTATTAGTTCTTGAAACAAAAGTGTTAATATTCATAGGATTGTATCCATCTTGCATATTTGTGTCTATTAATCTGAGGAACTTTTTAAAGATCACCATGTAAAATAACAACCTTAGTTATGTTCCTACCACCTTGTTTAAAAGGCCTATATCGTCGTGTTTTGGGCTATTTGCTATTGTTATTTATTTGTATTTTTGTTTCTTGTTTTTCTATTAATCTGTTTTGTTTGGTTTTGTTTTTCTCTCTAATGCAGAAAGCATAGATGTACATGTAGAGGCTTATATATGGCTAGGACTTTTAAACAGTCTATGAGAATCGATTGCATTATGCATGATGAAATGAACAGCTACTTTGAAGCTACTTTGAAGAAAAAGAGACATTATGGTATCCATTGCTGATTTCCTATCGTCATGTTGTGTCATCCAGTAATACTTTTATTCTTTGGAGTGATTTTCATCTGTTTTGTGTTATTTAATTTCAACACATATGAAGGTATGGACAGCTATTTTGAAGAGACATTATGGTAGCCATTGTTGATTTTCCTATTGTCTGGTTTTGAAGGCCTGTAATGCCTTCATCATCCTGTTCTGATCAGTTTTATACTATTTTGTTTTGTATGAATTCATTGTGTGTGAACATAAAGACAACTATTTAAAAGAAAACAAGAGACATTATGGTAGCCACTGCTGATCTCCTGTTGTCTCCCTTTGAAATCTGTGTCACTTACATTGTTCTCTTCTAATCTGCTTTGTTCTGTTTTGTTGTGTTTAATTTTACACTCTTTAAAATAAAAAACATTAAAAGATAGATACCAGAAATAAAATGCCATTGTAGCTTCAATTTTCAAAAATCCTACCAAGTGCTCGAGAAGCAAACATTTTTCAATCATTACCTAAAATTGTTTCTGCGAGGAAAGCATTCGCTCACTTTGTACACAAACTAGCTAGGAAAGTAGATGAAGTATCTCATTTGAGAGCATCTTTGTTCTGAAACACAGAACAGAAGGTAAGTACTTCTTTTCTAAAGTCATTCCTTTTCCATTTATTCTGTGGGTTGCTTTCCCTACTGTAACAAGACAACAGCTCCTGGTTGCAGTTTGAAGTTTGGGGCAGCACAGAAAGCCAATTAGAAGCAGGGCTTACCCCCTGGTATGAAGCGTGTTAGAAGACTATGCCTGGTAGAAAAAGACAAGCCAAATCGGAAGTGCCTCACAACTCTCAGAGGACGAGCGCCTCACTGCTACAGAAAGACCTTGAGTGGGAGCGGCCAGCTGGCTTGTCCATACTGCAGGCAGTGGAGATTCATTCTCTTTGATTCCTACAAATATGGTAGAGATTGCTTTTGAGCCAAATTCTGTGCACACAGAGAGACTGCTACTGATGCTATAAAGAGTTTTGTTTTCTTGGCTTTTGTGTTTTAGAAGTTTGTAAGAAAAACTGGTAATTTCTCTAGTGTATTCCTCAACAAGCTAAGATATAACAAGGTTAGATTCAGGTGTCTAGTTAAGGCCAATAAACCAAGCACACGTTAATGTCAGGTGATCAACAGAAGAAAGGGTACCTTTTGGTGTGTGGGAGAAGTGATTATAGTTGAAGGAATTCTCAATATGTAACTCATCACCAAAGACTATGAATAGCAATACTTACTTTTTTAAAAAACGAAGAGCACTGAGAAAGCCATCATTTGATAAATAGACATATAACAAACATAAATATATTGAGCGCAAATATTTCTCCTTCTTGTTCTCAGATTAAGAAAAAGAGGAGAGCTATGTTGAGGATTCAACAAGAAGCATCATTTTTTTTTTTTGCCAGATTAGCTCTTCACTATAATTTAGACAAGTGGGAATGAACTTCACAAAAACTGGAAAACAAGCTATTTATTAACATATCTCACTCAATACAGCACTTAACTATACATATAAGCCTCAAATAACATTTCATTTACTTTGAGAGACACTTAATATATGATCCTTAGAAAGATGATTTTGATTCACTCTGTTGTATGTAGGCAATAGGTATAGCAATATTTTCTTACTCCAATGGCAACTTTATCATATTAAAAGTTATTTAATAGGAACTCTTCATTTTTTATTCCATTATGGAAAACATTAAAGCTGATGTTTTCTTGGCATGAGTGAATAGAAGAAAAATAGAAAAAAATAGGAAATATGTTTCACATCATTCTTTATGTTAAAAATAAAATTTATGTTGTATGTGAAAACAAACAATTGTTTGAGAGATCTGATTATCACACAAACAGTTTCACAGTGAGAAGGTCTGTTAGGACCTCGTATCTTTCCCTGGAAGAACCATGGTGTGAGTCACAGTAGTAGTTTACAGAAGCCAATTCATACTTGAGAGAAAGAATATTAAACAGCCCAACTGAAAGGCAATAGGATGGTACAAACATTATTAAATATAACAGTCGTGAATCAGTGCTAGGGTATAGATATAAATTTTTAGACTAAAAGTTAAATGTTATTGATGAAAGATTTTTGGAACTTCTAACTTTTTTATGACATTTAAAATGATATTAAATCTGCAAATAACATTTTGACATACTTTTAAAGAAAACAAACTGTTCTTTATTACATTTTGTCTAAGTAGCATGATATTAATAGGATAATTAGTCTGAATCGAGAGCTTTCTGTGTCCCAGGCTCTGTGGAAGCACATAATATCCATTATCTTATTAAACTCTCACAAGAACATCATGAATTAGGTATTACAATTACTACAATGTAGATGAGAAAATTAAATATTTTAGAGGTTAAATATTGTCTTTAAGGTTTCAAAGTAAAAATGTTATCAGATCTTTTATGTCTTCAAACTATTTATTATATATCCACATCTTATTATGCTACAATCTAAAAGAACGAAGCTTAATTATCTAGGACTGTCTCATCTATCTTCTTTGTGAGGAGAACTACTGAAGAATCTTCCGGAAAATGCAGAAAATTCAGACATCGGAATTCTGGAGCCATGCTCTGTCAGTATATAAACAGCTCTCACAACTAGGATAATATTCAAATATTTTACAGCAGATGAAATGAACTTTGTGGGCTACCGCTTCAGCCACCAGCCATAAAAAGTCTACTTTAGGAAATCTTGGCCAGCCTGCAATGATACATAAACTCTTCTATGACACCATTACCACCCCCAGGCATTCACACTTCTGACAGAATGGGGGGATGGCAAATGGGAGCTATGACAGGTTGACAGATAGCCAAGTAGGTTGATGGGTGCTATGTCAGCTTTTTGCTTTACACATGGAATTATCTGAGGAGTCCAGGAAGATGACTTTGGTAACAAGTGTTTAAAGTAAAATTGAAAGCATTCCAGTATTATATCAATCTGTTTGTGCCACACATACCACTTAAATATCAGCTTTGCTAAGAGAAATTATGACATCTATTTCCAGAAATTTCTATTAAAAGCATAGTTCCAACATTTTTTCCTTAGTGCAAGAGTATTTCCTCATTGTGACCTACCTAAGATGTTCTACAAAAATATGAATGCAAGCATATTATTTCTATAATGCACTGATATGGTGAAATCCAACTCTTCTAATGATCAGCTAACTATCCATAGCACAGAAATCTGCCCTTTATCCAGTTCATCTGTCCATCACCATGTGTTTATCTCCACACTGGTGGGCCATCCTCTAGGATCAAACAGTCTGGCTATGTGACAGTTCCTTTCCTTCCTTGGTGAGGTCCTTGGCAGCGGCTTGGTGCCTGACTAGCTTGGCAGGTTGGAATGGGAGGAAGAATGCCAATCACACAGGTCCAAATACCATATGGTGCAATGATCTGCTTTTCTGTTCTGCAGCCACGGATTCTACTCCTAACATCTGCCATCCATGTATTCTCTCCATACCAGAACTGACACCAGACAAGTTAGTATCTTTGAAGCAATATAAAACTCTAAGAGGGATAATTAATACCAGTTACAATCAATTTATTTTTGTACCAGGAATCAAACTCAGGACCTTGCGCTTGACAGACAGACATTATAATCAATTTTATATGAAACAATACAAAGCCTTAACTAGATTGTGTTTGAGTGCAGTGTGCTAACACTAAATACTTACTAGATTCTCCCAAGGAAATGCTACAGAAAGTCACTATCAGGACTTTAAATGTGATCATATAACTGCTTCAGTTCATTAAGCAGTACATTGGCACCCTCATTTTAGAAAGAGCTGAATGTCTCCTATTTATGTGAACAATTAAACAACTGCAAAGTAAACAGTATTCAATGAGTACTGAATCAGCAGAACAGGTGTTTCTTTCCTGAAAATAATCATTTATTGGCAATAATCACTTTTCCCTGAATTTTTATATGGCAATTGCCCCTGTTATAGAATATTGGATATGATAGATTTTGTAGAGTTAAGGAATATGGAAAATAAGAAGATTCAGGGCTGTGGATACAGTTCAGTGGCACAAGCACCTGCCTGGCAAGTGCAAGATCATGAGTTCAATTCCTGGTATCAAACAATAAGAAGGAGGAGGAGAAGAAGAAGAAGTGAAAGAAGATTTATCTTGAAACACACAGATTTCTAAGACTGTTGATATCATTAATGATAATTTATTAAATGGTTTCTGGTCTGAAAAAATTAATTAAGTAGAGATACCTATTTTTTGATTACTGTACAAGAATTGCTCATATTTATGGAAAATTATGATCATTTTTATATATGCAGTAGCCCCTTGAAAATACCCTTACCTCAGGAAGAAAATGAAAATAGCAACCAAACAAAAGAAGTTTCTGATTATCCATGCTGAGGTTATGAAAAAGAAAGAAAATAAGCATAGTACATGTTAACCAAATATACCACACTTCTCTACTCATTATCCTATTATGTATGAGGGACTCCAAAGTTGATTGACATCACTCTAAATTTTGCACCATAGTAAATACTATTGTAGCAAGATTCTAGAGAGTGTTAGCTCTTCCACCAAATGTTTTTGTTATATAAATTTACACAGAAAATCATTGATTTTATTTCATTTCATCTGTCCTTTATAATCCTTTCACACCCATGATTAGATTATGATTAAAAAATGGTTAATGAGATTTGAAATAGGAGAAATAAGGAAAAACAAAGGTCGAATAAAAATGTCAAGAATGAAAAACCAGACAGTAGGTAACAGAAGTGACCCAGTTGAAGTGTGGCCCGAAGTTTACAGCATAAATTTTTCAGAGTGAATTCTGTTAAATTTGAACAAATACATGTAAGTGAAAAATTTCCATAACAGCACCATAGTTTTCTCTTTATAACTTTAATGAGAATTTCTTTTATTTTGTGTATTAATGCTGAACAACTCATTTTTCAGTGCAGTACTACTACTGGATATAACTGAAACCTCACTGAAGATTGATCTTTGCAAACTTGAGTGTACACAGACATGTACACAGACAATAATTTAGTAAAATAGAGAATGATATTCTGCTACTGGCATATGAAAATACACAAAACATACACATCATTTGCTACAGAGATTTTCTTGTGGCTTCCTTTATTTACTAATTATGATATTATTTAAACAAGTTGACAAATGATGGCCGTTAAGCTAAAATATTACAGTTTTTAAGCTATAAGAAAGAAATCCATAGAATTTCTTCAAATGTGTCTCATTTACATGTAAAATCTTCTTGGAAATGATGTGCTTTATTGGGGTATTTTATTAAAAATAAAGAGTAAATTCAAAGTATCCTCAAATATGAAAGCTTAAAATTATTCTAAAAAATATTCATCTTCATACTTTTTCTTGGGGTCCATGAGGGATTTTATTCTTGAAATTTTTACAACATTTTTCAACATTTTGTTACTTTGATCAGATGTCCATGGATTATATCCTCATGAACATTTTCCCACATTTCATATTAAATATTCCATCCATGTCACATTCAGAGTCACGCATTATACTCTAAGGCAATGTTTCCAAAATTTAAAACTCACCTGTGAATCACCTAGGAACCTTTTTAAGTGCAAATTTTGATTCAGTAGATCTTAGGCTGAGATTCTATACTTTTATGATCTCCAAGAGGTCAAAAGTTCTGATGCTTCCAGTACTATACTTTGAACAGTGATGCTAGAAAGCCTCCAAAAATATATTTAAAATCCAGTGCCTGCTGGGCATAGTAGTGAATAACTGAAATCCTAGGACGTGGGAGGCAGAGGCAAAAAGATCCCAAGTCTAAGCCAGCCTGTCCTACATAGTGAAAATCCATCACAAAAGAAAACAAAGTCTAGTGTCAGTTTTCCCAGAAATGTGTTCATTGAAATAAAGATGTGAAACAAATGGAGCTAATATCTCCATTCAATCATATATTAAAAATGATATCACTTTAAAAAGAACAAAGGTACATAGTTTCAAATTTATGAATATTTCTAGAAAATTGACATTTTCTAGAAATTTTGATCCACAGCAAATTCTTATGAACGATTTAAAATATATTACCTTTAAATAATATGTGTATTCACACAGGAATAAATCTAAATATTACAGACTTTGTATTGTCAAAGAAAAAATAAGAAAAAAAGGCATGAGTAATAGAAAAGAGAATGAAAAATTAGGCACTGAATAAGAGAAGTGACTCTGCTACAATGTGCTCCTAAATTTACAGCATAGTTTTTTAAAAATAAACTAAAAGGAGAAATTTCTTTCAGCACCCCTATTCCCCTTCCAGGCATCTTCCTAAATACATCATACTACAAAGATACATGTATATCCATGTCTATAGAAGCCTAACTCATGATCAATAAATCTTGGGAGTGTTGTCTATGTTTATCAACAGATGAAGGGATAAGAAAATGTATTTATACACAATGGAGTATACATCTGCATTAATCTGAATGATTTGTAGGAAAATAGAAATATCTTGAGGCCATAAATTTAAGTGAAATAAATCAGACATACAAACATATTATGGCATGGTTTCTATTATATGAGCAACCCAAAGTAGGAATAATTTAAAGAGCTAGGTGAAATACAGGTAATAGGAAACAAAGAGACAGAACTTTAGCAAATGGGGAGACTAAGTGTTAGGGTAAGAGGAAAGGGCAGGAGATGTACAAAAATTAAGATCTATTAAATATGTGTTCCAACTGTTCATGATAAATGTAATTATTATCCACTACCACTATGTAGTAATAAAAACTGAAAAATAAAATGAAATATGAGGAAATATTCTTTAAAATGTCTTATTTTGTGATGTGTTTTCAAAACCAAGAACCACAGTATGAAAGGACAAATGCAAAACTGATCATATGATGTCATATGTGACAGTTTGGCTATAACTGTATTAACCATTTCTCATTTTGCTGCATATTGTCTTATGGCAAGGACGGATAGTCATAATAGCTACAAGTTAGAACTTGTGACCTGAGAAACACAAAGGTACAAGACCAATTTTCATTTTATTGCCACATCTAATGTTATAAACATACAGAAATATGTAAATGTATGCACACACTATTGTTTTCTTCAACTTACTTTCCTTTGTAAACAGCTTCATTTACAAGTTTATTTTCGGAAACTTCTGAGATTCTTAAATGAGAATTTTATGCCTCTGGAAAACTAGTATCAAGCACATTTCAATATAATTTCTTTAATTTCAACTATATTTTCCCATTTTCTGGAACCATACCTTTAGCATTCAATGTCTTTCTTCAATTGTTAATTAAACGCTTAAAAGCAATCAGGTCTGAAACAACTTAATATATGCTACAGAGAAACTTGGTACCTTATTTTATTGCTACAAAATAACCTACAATAACTAACCAAGAAAGTACAGGATTGACTCTCAGACCACAAACAACTACGAAGTGAGAAAAGAGGGAGGATCTAGGCTGAAGTTGGAGGGAAAGAGAAAAAACACTATGGGATGTTTCCTGTGTAGCAAATAGTTTCTTAATTTTCTCTAAGAGTAAATATCTATAAACATGATTAAAGAATTGACTAGTATTCTATGAGCTTTGAACATTAATAAAAATCTACCAAACCAAAAATGGAGATAAACTGTAAAATGCTCAAGAAAGAAAAGGTTGAAAAATAATTATTAACTGACAATAAATGATTGTATTTACAAAGCAAGCTAAATGTAAGATTTAATGAAAACTATCAAAATTTTAAAATATTAAAATTAAAAATTTAGAAATGTAATAAGCAAAGTTCTTTTCAGTGTTTTAAGAAATATTTCCAAACATGAAAGTAACATTAAAGAGTTTATGTCACTCAGTGTCTAAGTGTTGTGATTTTTCAAATTATATCTCTACTTGAAATTTTGTGAAACTAATGAAGTATCTCTGAAAAACATACATACCATGATACTGGTTTTTGAGACTAAGATGTTATAAATTACTAAAGACTAAGGGCATAATATACTGCCCTATAAAACATAGTCCTTAAATGACTTAATTTGCTGATAAATAGTGGAACAACATACAACTATTTTTTATTGGTGGAAATTTTGTTAGTTAGAAATTGGTATCTTCATCCATTACAATTTAACAACTCATTCTGTGTACAAAGCTCTACTGAGAAATAAAAGCCCCAGACATTTAAAAATCTATCATTTTTGGCTTAGGTTCGGAGCAATACAGTTCTATTGGCTACACTTCTGGACCTGTTTTCTTCCAGACATTTTTTAATCTGAGTTTTAGGAAACTGTCATTTTGAAATATAAGTCCTCTTGCAAGTTTCCTACCTGGTAAAATAACTTTTCACAGTGGTATTCCTTTATATCCTTTACTATCTATTATGGTATCAGTGAAACTGCTGGGGAAATAAATTTTTAGCAGAGATTCAGTCCCTCAAAAAAAAGTCAAAATCGCAGTTTCAATGTGCGGTGCTTACTAGGCTAAAGAGATGTTTCCTGGTTAACATTACAAGAACACAATTTTCAGTCACCCCAAGGAATGCATGATGGGAAGAATGTGCCTAGGGTAAGCAATCTGCAGAGGCATGCGGCTAATCTCTGCCATGGACATGTTCTAAATGATGTATGCCTTTGAGTAAGAACTCTTGTATGTAACATTACCGTAAATATCTCAAATTCTGTCTCAGTTTCTACAAAGTTGGCCTTAGCTGTGAGAGCCAAATCCTCCATCTGTTACATCCAGACTCTCATTTCATCAAGCCCTAAGCAAAGTAGTTATACCTGAATAGACTTCATTTCCAGCAAACCTCCTCTCATGGATTCATACCTCTATGCTACTATGAAATCATACAGAAAAGAACATAATGGTAAATTATATCAAAAGGCCTTCCTTTGATAAGGACGTAGCTGGTATTTATTGAATGAAGCCTATAATAGTTAACCTTAATTGCATCAATTTGATTAGTTTAAGAAACATCCAGGAAACTAGTAAAGCAGATTTCTGGGTTGATTCCCATCAATGTTCAAGAGATCAGTATGCTAAGAGTAATATGGGCAACAAAAACTAGACTTCAGAAGTTTTAGTTGAGAAGAATGACTTCATTAGTAGTTGGCTGTGTGTTATGCATTGGTGAAATTTGTCTCCATTTTGCCTTTGTCCATAGACTGCTGGAGACTGAGATTAAGGGAGGAGAACTAACTGATCTAGGGGTTGAAATTTTAAAGCAGTCAAGCATTTAGGCTTTGGGTCTAGCTCTAGCTGCTTTTAGCTAAATTTATTGTGAGAATTTTGGGGTGTGGGTCATATTAAGACAAATCAGAAAAACTTAAATTTTCAACTAGAAGAAACTATGTGTAATTTTGGAGCCAAAGGATGTGTGGCTGCTAAAGAGACTAGTACCATTAAAAAGAAAACAAGTACTTTGTACAAAGATAAAATAAATATATGTCATGTGGGTACCGTAGAAATTAGTAAGACTCTACCCATTACAGTCTCAAGATGCAAAAACACAAACCTTTTGTTTGAGAAGGAAATCCCTGGGGCTTGCTTGTGAAGGAATTCCTAAGGAATTGGGTCCCCTGGATTTATTTTATGGTACTCAGCAGTCAGGCACTAGGAGGCTATTGCAGCCATGGCCCATAAGGGTCCCACAATAGCTGAAGCTGAGAGCAGACCTTGGTGTGGTCCTGGTGATGCTGGCTTCATGGGTTGAAGAATACAAGAGTGTGGTTCCACACAAGGAAGGTTTAAGAAGCCAGGCAAGGAGTCCCAGAGAGCACAGCGCATCAATTTATGGTAATGAAGCCAAGGGTAAGGTAGAGAGCCTAGAAATTGTGGCCATTAGGCACATGGAGTGTCTACAAGGGACAGACATAGCCCTAAAGTGAAGCCAGCCCAAAAGAGAGGCCATGTAAATTGCAACCATCTATGCTATAGGTCTGGGTCCACCCAAGCCCTCTGGAACTCATATGTTACAGGCATTTTCCTTGAATGTTGGACATAAAGCTATAAGACTTAATGTTTGCCCTAGTGGATTTTGGTCTTGTTTTGATCCTATTCTTTTGCATTCCTTACTTTTTCCTTTGGAACGGGGATGTTTGTTCTTGGGATTATATAACTTTTTTTTTTTTTCATTTGTAGCAGTTGCCTTAGTACTTTAGTCTTATTAATTCAGTCTTCTGAACAAGTTTATCAGAGATATTTATTATTTCCATTTTACAGGTAGACAAATATATATTGAGAAGTTAAATATACTGTTTAACACCACAATTACTATTTTTTGAAGTCAGGACTTGAATTCAGAAATGGGCTCAGTGCCCAAATAATCACACACTGTGCCTGACTATTGGTTAGGAAACTAAATAAAGGGAATGAATTCTTCCTTCCTTTATACTTATCACTGTAATTCACATTGCTTTTGGTTGATATTTTCCAATATATTCCAGTGTTTTATTTCTGAAATTCTCCTGTTCGGTTGTTCCTGTTTTTATTCTTTGTCTTCTTCCTCCTTACACAGTTCTTGATATTACTATAAAAGAAGTTCACAATTGTGATCTTCAGCATGTCATGATCATAAATAATTTAAATAACAGCTCAAGTGTCACACGTTTTTAAATTCTCAAATGAAGATTGCAATTTAGATTATATTTGAAATATTAAAATATGTTTAAAGCTATAATAATTGACAGCAAGAAAATTTAAAAGATTAATGTTATGGCTTGTGTCTAGATGGCCCTTGAAAGTCTCATGGGGTCACAGAGATTTTTCTGAGGCGACTGAATCTAGAGTGTGTAATTCACTTGTAGTGCACTGCTGGGATGAAGGGTGCTGGGATGGAGGGTGGCTGATTGCTAGATCAGTCCGCTGATTGACTGGCATTGACCTACTCCTGGTAGACAGGAGAAAGAGGCTTGTCTGGCTCTCTCTTTCCTTGCTTGATTTTGCTGTGTTCTTTCATCATGACATGTGCCACCGTGTCTTGGAGATAGCCCATTATGGACTGAAACCTCTACAAACTGTAAGCTAAATAGACCTTTCCCTCTTTAACTTTGGGTAACAGGTACTTTATTTCAGTAACAAGAAAAATAACTAAGACAGTAAAGTTAAGTCTTCAATGTAGAGTAAAAAACAAAATATATCAAATTTGTTTTAGCCACTTGGCATCAGGCTGCCTTAAGAGATGAAAATTTTATGTGTAGTTTTAACATTTTATTACTAAGCAATACAAAATAACATCTTTTTCCAGAACACATTACAGTTAAAGGGGGAACAGAACATACTACCTTCAAATACACCACTTTTACATGAATATTAATTTGAGCTGACGATAATGAAAAAATGTAAGATGGCTGAGGAACTCTCTGCCTGCTCTCTTTCTGCCCTCGAGTAAAATGTGCATTTCAAATTGTGAAGATGTCTCTATTGTTTTCTGTCCTGTTTCTTCTGTAAAATTAAGAAGAGAATAACCCTTCAATAGAGACCACTCTTCCCTAGATAGAAGGCCTACTTGGATTTGAAGAACACAGTTTAAGAAAGTAATCCTTATCTCCCAAGGTTTTTTCATGTATAGGTAGATGAATAGGCATGGATATAGATATACATATAAAATACAAAATTTTACCTTACCTATGCCTCTACATTAAATATATAGAATAATATATATGTATTTATACTCAAAAACATATATGTATATATTTTAGTCTAAATAAAAGCTTTACTTAAACCTTATTTTTCAAAGATTTTTCCATAGACACACATACATAAATAAAATCTTCCAAATGTTTCCTATCCATAGAAGTTCTAATACCTTTTTTCATCTTCATTTCTTCTTAATGTGTCACTCTTTCTTAAATTCACATAAAGACCTCAAATCTACCTACTTTCTTGGATTTTGCTTCTGTTCCGTGAAACTGCTGTATTTTTGTGGAATCAGCTCTATGCCTTAGTCTGACGTTTCTCATTTTTATGAAAAGGCCTTGGTCTTAAGTCAACAGAGTAGAATGTAAAAGTTTCCTCCCCTACCTTGTACAAGGTATCATATTAAAAAAAAAAATTCTCATTTCATAGAAGAGAAATAAAGTAGCTGGAATTGTGCTGTAAACCCATCACTGAAAATTTGAGAAAGATTTGCCTATGCAAAGTAAGCTACAGCAGGAGAATTATAGTTGGATGAAGTTATTGAAAGATTGAAATAAAAGAATTGGGCTAGTAGTTTCCTCCCGAATTTTAAAATAAAGCCTTTTTTGATCATGAGAAAAGTCTTGCTAACAATAAGATAGACATAAAAAGAGCATAGTTAAATTCATGAGGAAATAAACTTATCTCCAGCCAAACTCATTGGGAGAGTCTGAAGGCACTTTCTATATCAGATTTTGAGATTAATAAAATAACCACCATGATTCTTCAATAGAAATAAGAGGTCTCATTTTTTTCATGCATATCTTGGTTTTTACACAGTTTGTCCTTTGCTTTGCTATTTTTTTCTTTTCTTATAGATGATATATAGAACATTTAGTTATTATTTGTAAAGCAAGCTTCTATTTTCCAAAAAGAGCCAAGATACGTTTTTGGTGAATCTTGGACATATAACATCTTGCGAAGATGACCAGCACTGATAGTAATACACTTAATACCTTTCCTTTTCAATAGAGAAATATTTTTTACTTAAATTTTGATTTTTTTTAACTCTGGTGTATTATAAGAATTTCATAAATTTCATTATATCCATTTTAGTTTGAATTATAATGCATTGAGAAATTCACGGTAGATAATAAATCTTCATAGTATAAATATCATAGAATGACTTCTCATAATACAGAAATCTAGAGAATTAAAGTTTGAAAACATATTCTTTGCATGGATTATAAGCGCTTGAGATATCATAACACACTACACTAAACAATAAATGTAGTGATTGTCAATAGCTTCCAGGGTCCAATCAAGTAGCTGTCATTAATTCTGGCCTATATTTAAAGTTTTCCAGCATAATTTAGTCATTTTGTACTTTAAAATTAATGACCCATGCAAATTAGAGGAAGAAAATTACTGCTTTTTATAAATTATTATTATATTTGTACTTCTGGTAACTGGGTTACATTGAAATCAGTAGTATGCTACTCTACATGAACATATCTATGCCCTGTAATTAGCAACCATATGAAATACATTTTAGGGACCATTCCTGCAAAGATCTAAAAGAAATAAGCTTTGTATAGACATGCATAAAGTTATAATTTAAACAGAAAAAATCTGATGCACTTGCAATATATTCTCAGGCTTATAGTTTAATAAAAATAGCAACAGACCTGGAGTCAGATGCTTTGGCTTGGCTCTAGCATTCTCCAAATGTATAACTCTGAGAAAATCACTTAAGCAACCTATGTCTCATTCTACCATCTGTCAGCTGCTGGCAGTGAGTGTTGCAGACAGAGGCTCCCACCCAGTCTCTCAGTCTAGCCTCACAGGCAAGCCTGGGTGTGAGGATAAAATGTAACAACAGACGCATGAGACTTCTAAATATCCGAACACGCCCAAACAAATGTAATGTTTAATTATTCTACTCAAGTAGAAGCTCTGCCTAGCAGAAAGTTTCACTTCAAGATATTCTATACATTTGCAGAGTAAAATATCATTTTCAGGACTTTTCTCCCAAATAATCTATACAAGTCAATAACTTATAAGGCAATGGGATGTATTGAAAATACAATATTTCTAGAATAATTTCCAAAAGGAATATAAGGAGTTAAATTGTGTTTAATATTTTAATATTCTAGGTGCTTTGAATTTTATGTCGGGCTACCTCATTATTTATGTATTTGGTTTTGTATTAATATTTGTATCTTACACTCTAATTTTTTAATCAAAATATTGCATGATTGGGAACTAAAAATTATTCAATTTAAAAGAAAAATGTTATAACTAATAGAGAAAGATACATAGGTAAGTAACAGTTAGTTGGAGTAATTCTCTTAGGAAACAATTTAGCTTATGAAAAGGTAGTACTATTACTTAAAGAAATAGGATAGATAGGACATAGTAGTTTCAAAATCATAAAACTTACAATTATGCTGAACTTAATATAAAAATCAATTTTTAAGTCTTTAGGGCTATTTTGTACCTTATCGGTGTGGTATTAAAGTGGACTGACCTCACTAATAATTTGCTTAAAATCTGATCATTAACTGCATATAGAAAAATTGCAATTGCAATAGTGGCTTTTATCTCAAAGATAACAAAGCTAGTTCACTTTATAATGTATGTGAACAAACACATATATATATTCTGGTTATAGAACCCTGGGCCCAAGATATGAAAGATTTTCCCAAATACTTCAGAAATTCTACTTTCTTTCAATAGTTAAAAGCTTAAGAAATCTGAGGTTCTACTGCTAATTGCCAAGTTTGAACTTAAATAATAATTAATAATAATACAACTAAGTGTAAATACTGAACTGATTATGGAATATAGCGACAATGTACAGTAAAATTCTGGATTTATTAACAATGACTTTTTTTCTATGTATAACTTGTATTGTGCCTGAAAACAGTCTATCTCCCTGGTGTGTGCTCATACTTACACAGAACTGGAGAACTAGGCAATTGAAAAGGTATAAAGGCCAAGTGACAAAGAATTCTCCTATGGTACACAATTTTGAAAAGAGAAATAGTCAAATAATACTCAAAATGTTCAGGCATTCGGGAAGATATTAACACCATATAATTCAGTCCATGTTTATACACAATAAATTAGAATTTTAATTTTCTTCATAAGGCCATTATCTCCAAAAGTCACCTTGGAAATAATTTAACTTGTTAGCTTTATGCCAACTCCAAATAGTATCTAATAAATTAACAATGATTGTGGTCACCAGTATGTACAAAGGAGGGGATTGTGTAGTAGACTTTCTGCTTGTTGGCAAATTCTTATTTATTGTATATGAATTCTCCATGAGCTTCATATTAATTAAGACTAGTTTACAAAATGAATTGACTTATTTACAGTGCTGTACCACTTAATGACTGTACATTTCTCAAGGGTAGGAGTGATGGCTCAATCATTTTTTGATCACTAGTGGCTAGGGATAGGGACAGAAATATTAAGTGATTTTTAAATATTAATAAATTAAGAAAGTCATTAGCCAGTCCTCAATTGATTTATAACCTGGCTGGTAGCGAGAGGCCAATAAAAGCAAGAGATAAAATAAATTAGTGATGTCATTACAAAGCACTTCATGAATATGTTTGGACAAAACTCCTCAGGTACCATTTAAAATTTTGAGCAAGAACATGCCTATGAAATGTTTAAATTAATAACTAATCTAATTGTCTGCAATCTGTTTACAGAAACACTTTGTTTACAATGTGTTTCTGTAAACAGATAGGTGGAAGTTAGTTGTCAAGAAATCTATAAAATGGGTGCTCAAGGAGAAATAATCTGCTTGTTATAATTGCCAAGTAGATCAAGAATGCTCTGAACACAAGCCGTGGAGTTTGGACCCGGAGATGGAACTCATTCTGCTCTGTGGCATCTACTAACCAGGTTTGACTAAAGTAAAATTAAATTAATTAACACTAACATTCTTTGAGATAAAATTAAAATTAATTTGTCTCACTTCCTACCTTTTGAATATCATTAGCCAAATGTATGTCAATGGTTAATACATTGGACAGTGCAGAATCAGGACATCTCAAGTATCGCAAAACTTTCACTGAACAATGCTATATTACATAAAGGTTTAAATTAACTTTATTATAACAGTCTTGAATAACAGAATTTTTATTGCCATGCAAGAAAAGAATAAAAGACTTTCTTTCTCTTCCTCTCCCCCAATAAAACCAATAAAGTCATTATTGTTATACCAAGGCAGTGTAACAATGCCTATTTGAATCATACCAGAACTCCTATTGAGTTTTCTTTTAATTTCATTTAAGCACAAAGTTTCTCTCTCTAGTAGAGAGACAGAGAGAGAGAAAGAGAGATAAAATGAAAATACTTCTAAATCTAGAGAAGTGCTTTTTTTAAAAATAAAAGTCTGCTATAATTCTAAGTCCCTTGCTTCTCAGAATGTACAACACATTTCAAATCACATTAAGTTCATTTATATTTCAGGCATGTATTGCTGTAATAGTACATGTACTTGTTCATTATAGTATATAAGAAAAATATACATATTAAGCAAAGATTTTATACATCTAAAATATTCACAGTGAATCTGTTAATTAAAATATAATTGAAAAATACTGTAGTTGTTCTCCTACATTTACACAGAAGCCATTAACACTATTCAGTACTTAACTCTTATTACAATGCAGCCCTCAACAAAAATTGTCTTTTAGTTTTTAGTTAAAAAGAAACTTTGAATGAAACAATGTGCCAATCAGATGGTACAAATAATACAGTATGCATTCTTGTCTTCAATTAATAACACGTTCTGTCTTACAACCCACTTTCAAGATTGCTTAGGGGGTTAATTCATAAGGAACTCTTGCAGATTCTCTGCATACTTTAATGCTATCAAAGTGGAAGATTCTTGAGAATCCTTGTCTGGGCATGCTACCAGATTGACTAGATAAAAATACACAAATCCCATTTATTGAGCTCTCTGTATTTATGAACCAGTATCCATTGTTAAAAGGGAACACTGATTTCCAAACTTCTAACACATTGTGTAGTCTGGTAGACTGCATCATAACCTGGCTGAGGCTAGTACTTCGAATTATGCTGAAAATATAAATTTCTAATCAGTTGGCACTAGTGAAATAAGAGATGATAATTTCATTCATTTGCAGGAAAGCATCAACATATTAGTATTCTCTCCGTTTAGAAAGATAGATATAAAACCTTTATTAATGGATTTCTTTATGATTTAATGCAACACATAAAAAGCTGTACTTGTGATTCCCATATAAAGAAGTGAATGATGTTTCATGAAGATGGTCGTTCATTGTTATGAAGTCTATTTGCAGTGTAAAGCTCCAATTTAATTATGTCACATACTTGAAGGCAGCTTTGTGTCAGTTGCTGTTATGATATGTGATCTGTTTCTTCTACAGAGTAGGTTGTGAACAAATATTTCAAGTGGAACAAAATGAGAAAAAGAACAATGTAAGTGCTAATTACATATGCAATTTAAGTGCCTTATATGTGCACTAGTGCAGTAACACTCTACTGCATATGCTTAATGTCTACAAGCCCATTAAATTTCAGAGGGAAATATGTTGGGGTCTATACCTAGGTCCCCAATCCCCCAAGTTAGTGCACAATAAAGGCTTAAAGGAATGAGTCAAGTGGCATGGTCTTTAGGGCTGCAAGAGCAGTGAAATCCTCAACGGAGCCCATAACCCCGCTAGCCGGCCAGCCAACTGACACTAGGCAGCCCATATTTAATCAGAACCAGCAAGAAGTTGAGTGGACAATGGAGGAACCACTGAACAGGATCTTGGGAGGGGTTCAAGGACCCCTCAGAGCAACAGACAATGCTAATTAAGGGAAAATATCTAGAAAATCTCCAGGTGGCCTCAGCTGTGGCCTATTTTGCCCCTTGAAGTGTCTCCTTGTTCTCAGTTCAGCCATTCCTGGGTCACGCCACAGTGCTGCATGTGTATTCAGCTTCAACACTCTCCAACATAGCCTTCATTTTTGTTTGGTTGATATACAGGATGGATGGCCACCTAAGCTAGGGAAGCTGTGTTAGCAGAACTCCCACAATTTAAACTGCATAATCCATTAATTCATAACAGTAGTCAGTTACCAGCACAGTCAGCAATTGTCAAGAGGGTGTTTGTGACCCTAGCTTCCCCTACAACCAACATTTTACATTGCACTGTACCTCTGGAGGCCATATTTTTCAGCAGGATGTTCAAGACCAAACTAAGGTGAAATCTGCATTAAATATAATCAGTTTCTTACTTCCTATCAAGGTCAGTTAGGTTTCCTCAGGAATTCTCTTAGAACAATGCATAACACTTCTTGGCTTTCTCTTAGCATTAGCCATCTGGATGAGTCACAGCCATTGCTTGACCAAGTTGCTTTCTGTGAAAGTTTAGGAGATTGTTTCCCCTACTGACTCTCCTTAGGCACACCATACATCAAATGATCACTTTCCTCTGTGATTTCATAATCTTCTTGATCAGAAGATCAGGAACTCACTGAGTGTCTTAGGATGGTGTAAGCAGAGGTTCTTTTATGCCCTGGGCTCCACTGACCTTTCAGGGCTGGGGCCAAAATATACTCTATCCTTTTAGCACATCCATCTATCTAGTTTGGATCTCTAAACCTTAGCTGTTGAACATACAGAAGAAAAGATTGATAACAATACAGAGTATTAGATGCAGTAAGCTCAAAATTGCTATCTTATCTAAACATGAAGGACCTGAGAGTATTAAAGGAAACCTATTTTCTACTATCCATGGATATTTTAACATTTGAATGCCTAAAGTGTTAACAATTACATGGTAAATAAAAAATCAAAACTGCACATATTATATCATAACATCCTTATAATAATCTGAATTTCTGCTTTGATATAAAATATCCTTTTTAGTCAATCACCCTTATCTAATACACAAGAAGTTTCTATTCAACTTATTGATCTTTAGTGGAATGTAAATCTCACAAGTCTTTGGTTCCAGCAGAGGTCTGAACATGAAGCAGAAGTCTATTACCCTAAGTAATCCTTTTTTTACAACCTGGGAGACTTATGCATCCAGAACCATGAATATATCCAATACACCAAGAGCTTTAGAGGAGACATAAGTCAAGACAATTAGTTGAGCTACTGATTCAGAGCTATAGTTGAATGGATAAGAGAAACCACAATTTAAACAACAATATTGCAGAATAATCAGCATCAATCACACCAGGAATCACGAAAGTGCCTCTTTTTGATGTGTGGGAACAGGCAAGAAATAGGCCAGCTGTCCCAAGAGGTAAAGGATCATGAAAAGTAATAGGAACTTTATAAACCATATCAGGTATTTCCAAGGCAGTAGCAGGTTTCATATAAATAGCTTTTAAAGCATTTTTCAGTCTTGGTGTGCATTTTTGTATGCTAATTGCTTTAACAAGATAGAGGTTGCTGCTCTATTGTCCACTTGGCATTCAATAGCTTTATTTATCTGTATAGGTAAGGAATGGTTCAGGGGCCTCCTGTTTAATAGTACTAAAGGAACCTTGTGTGTCCACTGCTTCAGGGATTGTTTTCCAAGCTTTTAACGCAATCTGAGCCATTGGAGGATAAGCTTGGGAGTGGCAGCGAACTTGTTGGTGAATCTGTAAAAGCTCTCTCCCCCATAGTGGAGTAGCTCCTACAGGAAGACTGCAATCTAAATTATCTATAGCTTGTGTGTCTGCAGCATAATTATATTCTTGAAGCCATGCTTGATATCGGGTTGGAGTAACAATAGTATGCACCAAGGCTTTCCAACTGAAAGGGGTCATTTCATAACTGTGACCGATAGAATCAATAATGCCAATTACAAAAGTACTTTTAAGTCTGTATTCTTTAGCAGCATTTTTTAACTCTTTAAACTTCTCTTTTAAATCTTTAAATGAACTTTAAACTGCAAACTTTCAAAGTGGGGCTGTTGTCCTTGTTGATGCAAAACAGCACAAGCAATTAATCCCCCATGTGGTTTAGCTTCTTGAGCTAGCTTTTGCATGGGAGTTAGAACTGGTGGGAAGTCACCCAAAAGTTTTAGGGTTTGTGTCTTGTGGCAGCAGCAACGAGAGGGTAGAAGCATATGGGGGAGGTGTAGAAGCAGCAGAAACACCACACCCAGGGAAATTGGGAAGCCAACCATGCAGTGTTCCATTTATCTACCTGCCAAATGTTGTCACAGCATCCCAGCAAAGATACCAGGTGTGCAAGACAGAGATAGGAGCTTGAGGCTCCTCATGCAGCTTTTTGCCTATCTTGTCTCAATCCTCCACAATGAGCATAACCCCACAGGATACCAAGGGCACCAATCATGAGTTTCCAACAAGAGTTGCACCACGCTATCTTTGGAGGTAACATGGCCCACCTTCCTAAGAATGAAAAGCAGTTCTTTGTGGTTCTGCTATGCTTCAGACACAGAATCCCTATGATTTACCTGATGGAGGGATTTTCTGAAGAAAAGGGATTTTCTGAACAAAATGAGGTAAGATGAAGTAGATGTGTGTTGGGGCCATGCTCCACCCCAATAACACAACAAAGGTAAGTCACCTTCCACAGCAGACTTCTCCTCTGTAGAGTCCCTGTTCGGGCGCCAACCTGTCAGGGTCTATACCTAGACCCCCATACCCCAAATGGGTGCACAACAACGGCACAAAGGAATGAGACAAGTGACACGGACTTTAGAGCTTCGGGAGGAATGAAATCCTTGGCAGAGCTTATAACCCTGCTAGCCAGGAGGCTGACTGATGCTCAGCAGCCTGTATTTAATCAGAACGAGCAAGAAGCTGAGAGGAAACTTGAACAGGATCTTGGGAGGGGTTCAAGGACCCCTCAGAGCAACAAACAATGCTAATTAAGAAAAACTATCCAGAAAGTCTCCACGTGGCCTCATTTGTGGCCTGTCATGCACCCTGAAGTGTCTCCTAGTTCTCAGTTCAACCATGCCCTAACCATGCCAAAGCCCTGCATGTATATTCAGCTTTAGTGCTCTCCAACAGAAATGTCTGTTGGCATTATTTATAATTCCACAGTTATATTGTGACAGAAAGTAGTGGCAGGGTATATCAGACGTGTGTGCATGTCTTTATTGAACCAGCCAAATGTTGTGAGGGAGTGTATGCATTCAAACTCTTTCCATCAGTGTGTAATGCTATAGATATGTTGTATGTTGTACACTAAACTTTTGGCTATACACAACTAAGAAAAATTTCTTCTTAAAATTCTTAAAATTTGTGTTTTTGTATCTCATGTTATAAAAAAGGAAATGGAAGACACTGTAAGTTTTAAAATTTCACCTGTTGAAAAATTAATATATATAGCTTTTATTGTCTTTGGGATGTATGATAGCTAAAAGACTATAATTTGCTTGAAATCACATGCTTTTTCCTTTGAAAACTGCAATGATATGGACAGTGTAAAGAAGGTACTCAATGAAAGCTAGCTTAGTAAAGCTTATTTTTAAATAAGTTTTATAATGCCTCTGAAATGGTTGAATGTTCACCACACAGATAATAGCTAATAAAATTATGTTATTATTTTGGAAGAATAACCTCTTGTTCATACAGAAATTTTAAAACTGCAGCCTGAAATGTTTAATGGTGAGTTGGGGAAATAAGAATTTCAGACTATATATATATATATATATATAGCTATTGTACAGGTTTACAAAAGTTATAATCCCAGACTTGTGTAGTTGTTTAATAGGATAAAATTTTATTGTTAAAGCCAGAGATCAATTTATGCTTAACAATTATAACAAAGTCCATGGAATGACTTCACAGTCAAGTATTTAAAAAAATGGTACAGATATTTCCAACTACAAAATTATACAAACACAACATTATTCATATCTGTGTAAGGAAAGAATGTCTAATATAAATTCTTTTTTGCTAAAATAATTTAAGAGATTTATTTTTGTCTATGTATTCATGCAGTAAACTTTCAGTGAATTACCTTCCAGAGAACACAATTTAAGCATTCCAAAATTATAGTCCTGGTTCTACATGGTATACATTACATTTTATTCATAATATAGATCTTGTATGAATACATTGGGATTATATTATTTTGAAATGCTAGCTGTAGTTTTTACTAAAGTATACCTATTTTTTGAATACCTAGTATGTGACATTTAATTTGCTTACAACTATTTCAGAGCTTCATTCATTCATCACAAGTTTGCTTCTGTCGTTTCTGATACGTAAAAGACAATTGATGCTCAGAATAAATCACTTCCAGTTCACAGAATTAGTGAGTGACACACTCAAGCCTTTATATTCCAAGTTCAATTTGGGATCTTCATAATCTGCAATAGTTATCTGTTAATCTAATACAGAAAGACAAGGATCCTTTTTTAATGTAAAGGATAGTTAAATATTTTTTGAAAAGCATCTGAAGAATATTCATTGTCTTTGAAAGATTGATATTCATTATTTTTAAAGCCAAGTAGGCTCTGCATATTATGAAGGGGAAACTCCATCTTAGTAACCATTATAATGATTGGCCATTTTCCCCCTTAAATTGTACTTATCATAGTGAATGGAGTTTAGGGGAACATAATTTGTCATGATAGAAAGTGCCTTGCTTAGCAATTAGAAAAAGATAAAGTTGAATTGACTTCTCCTGGGGGTTATAATTTACAAAAAAGTCAGTGACACACAGTGTATTTAATTACAAATTGTGGAACTGGTACTTGCTAAGGCTGTGAAGCACAGTTACTACAGAAGAAAGAGGGAGCATTCTGGAGTGTCTTTGTTATTTGGATGATCTGTGTTTTAAAGTTAGGGATTTGTTTTAGATATAAATCATAAGAAAAGAAAGAGTGAAAACTAATGAAACTATGTCTTAAGCAAGAAATATAGCCTATTTCCATCTTGTGGAAGCTTGAATAAACAAATTTTGAATTAGATCATTGAAAACATGATAATACAGTTTTATTTAAAGCCAAACAGTGAACTGATCCTCATCGAACTCATTCTTTTAAAACTAAAGATGGGAGGGCTAGAGAACTCTGTTCACACCGTGGACCTGTGATTTACTGCCTGAGAATAGAAATCCCTCACATTTTGCCAGCAATGGTTAAACAGTAGGGTGATTGCTTGCACCAGGACTCCTGTGAGTGATGCCTATGACAGCTCCATTATTTTAGTACCTGAGGTTACTAAAATTTAAAATCTTTCAAAAACCCTGAGTTAGTCAATAGTTAGATTGTCCTAAATGTTGATAGTAAAGTTTAAAAACATATTCTTTCAAAATGACCTTTTGAAGAAGATATAAAAGTGACAAAACATCAGTAATGCATTAAAACAACTGGCCAATTAATTCCAGAACAGATACACTGAAAAATATAAGACCGAACAATAATGTAACAGAATAATAGAATACATACTGTAATAGCTGTAGAATTAAGTAGTTAAAAAACACATGTCCAATTTTTTTTTAATCTAATTGTCTTTCAGATGAAAGACTTTTTTTTTGTGCCAGTGATGGAACTCTAATGACCTCGCTTTTGCCATGTAGGCACTTACACCACTGAGCTAAATCCCTGGCCCTGTCCATTTCTTTAGGCTTAGTAATATATGAAATTAGCCACAAACAATTCTAATGTTGATCTGTACAATGTGACAAGGAACAAGTCCCTGTGCTTTATTACTTTAGACTATTGTTTTAGGATGATTAAAAACTCTAATAACTATAACTTATAACTTAAAACCTGTTTAACAAATTAGTTTGGCCTAGTTTCTTCTATAGTTTAAAATATGAAAAAAACTAAGTACAAGATTTGGGAACAAGATTTAGTTAAAAAAGTGTCTAAAGTTAATTTCTAACTCTGAAGTCTCAACTATAAAACAAAAGATAATAAATTTATGAGAGAAATTTACTTGATTAAAACAAAGTCCTGTGTGATTTTTTCAGCAACACATATACATATAAAAATGAATTAATATTTGAGCTTGAATATCTATATTTTTATATATTTCATACATATTTGTATATAAGTAGTTTAATAGCTACATGAATCCCCATTCCTTAAATCTTTTTTCATACAAAAGATGGCCTCTATAATGAACTTTCACTTGAATATTCATAACTTTCAATTGAAATATCAGCAAAACAAAAAAAACAATGTTTCAGGTCTTTAGCTCTTTAGGCTTATGCAATGTTTTCTACTTAAACATTGTTACATATTTCTCTTTTTACCACCAGATCTAAAATAACATTTCCATCATACTGCATTCTCCATGACTGCCTTTCTGTCACTTGGGACTTTCATCATTGTCATATTACTGTGTACTTTACTTATGCTTACATTAATACATATTAATACATTCCCCCCTTTCTTGCAGCTCATCTTCCCTATCCAGCTCCCTCTCTCTCTCTCTTTCACACACACACACACACACACACACACACACTCCAAGAAAAGTTCCTTACTAGAACTTGGCACACATTAGGTTCTCAATGAATGAGCTGAATAACATTTCTTAACATAACAAGGTCAAGGTAGGTAGAACTTTACTACATATTTCCTGAATACAAATCCACACTTTCTCTAGTACACAGCATGGAACTATCTTTACCTCAAGAAATTAGACAAGGAAGAGAATTAAAATATGTGTTGCTGTTATAAAAGCATATAACGTCTTTTTTCACTGCCTTAATTATAATTTATATGTCTCTAATATGTACTTTGTGGTTGACTAATTAGGAATACAATCTTTTTTCTTCAATCAAAAGAGAAATCTCACAATTTTATGAGCACAAACACCTGGCTTATCTTTGTAATCCATCTTCTTCACAGACAACATTCTAACTATAGAAGGCTTTCAAGTTAATCACAATGCAAAGTGTGTTTTCTAAGGCTTATATTTGAAATTAACACCTGCTGCCCAAATCAATATTTTAAAAAGAATTTCATTTAAATGTTGATTTTTTAAAAATAAAATTGAAAAAATATCTCAAATATTTATCAGGACAGTTTCAGGATGCCAAAGACATATTTCTGCAGTTTGCCTTTTTTTATAAAAAATATTTTGGGTTTGTTACAGATTTTAAATATAAATGATGAATCTTCATTCCCAGAATAATTAACTAGCTATTCCAAACTCCATGTGCCTGTTCAGTGCATCAACTTCCTGGCAGATGCTCCATTGTGGCCAAATGATTATTTGTGGTGAGCCCATATGAAGAATCTAGCAAGTAAAAGAAAGCCTTTTATCTAACAGAATAACTTGCACTCTATTTATGTCCTAATTTGTGGTTCTGTAATAGAGAAAGAAGTGATTTTGTACTTTCCAGATGACTTTGAGCTAAAGGATTATTTCTCTGTGAACACTACAAATACATTTTCTTATGAGTTTTTTTCTAGTAAACACAATTTAATGAATAAGACACTTAAAAGAATTTCCATTCAATTGGGCACAGTTAAAACATTTGATTAACTGAATTCATTTGATTAACTGAATTCATGAACAGCGCAATCCCAAACAGAGAAAAAGCCAGTTGTGTATAATTCCTAGGTGTTCTCCCCTCTACTCTGGAAGAGTGGATTTATTTATTCATACAGAATTAAAAGCTTTTGTTATTTTATACCCTACCTTTTCTGTTAATTTAATAACAATGATGATGACAAATTGACACAATAGATAGTTTTTTCTGAAACTTCACTCTGTCTTACATATTCCGCTAAGTACTCTTAATAAACCATCTTAATTCATACAACAGTTCAAGGGTGCTCGGGTACTGTCGTATTAATGTCATAGATTGTTGATTGTTCCCTCACATCTGTTCTAACCTTTTTCCTAGGCAAATAGACATCTATATTTCTAATCCCATTATGCAGTCAAATGTGTTCATACTGCTAACTTTGCACAATAGTAAATAAATATTATATATATATATATATATATATATATATATATGTTTAAATTTGCGAGTCTCTTCTTGGATAAAGATTTGCCCTAGACTCTCTATGTCTTTCTTTCTCAGTGTTGGAACATGGTATTGATTGAACTGACCTGGAACAATGTATTGAGATAGCAAGTCTCAGTCTAACCTGGGCTTCCCAGTGACTTCATAGAGCTGAGCAACTTTCTTCCTGCCCTAACCTGCTATATGAAAAGGCAACATATTTTACCTGAACTGCTGTGTTTTAGGAATTTTTTCAACAGGTTAGCTTCTAGCTTAGAAAATATGCTTGATGATATACTTGGGAAAATAGAAACTAAGTAAATTATGACTACTTGCTCAAGATAACACAGCATATTCTATACAAAGTACCGTCACAGTTTTTAAAAAATCTTTGATTGAGTACTTTGAGTACTTGATAAGAACAGTTGATGCAAGCAGGTTTAATATGGCCTGAGCAGGTTTAATATGTGTTTTCATGTTCGGGCCTCTAATGAGTCTTACACTGTGTCTTTCAATAAAATCTAGGACAAGGAACAGCCAATTAAATTAGATCATCATGATCAATAAATTACCACATTAAAGTGAGCAAGGACCTTCCTAAACCTCAAAATAATCCACCTCTGCATGCTATAAATCTTGTTTCCCATATTTGTCCTTTAATATTTTCACCTCTGTTATAATTGTCTTAGTTCTGTACCTGCAGAAAACAGGAAATAGCACAAGATCTGATACACAAGAAAACCTTGAGAAATGCACTTTCTTTACAAAAAGTAGTAATTTAATATTATCACTGAATATCTCTCAGTCACTACATAAATTTAAAACATAATAAGGTTAATGCCGAATTGGAAATATGGTATTATAATGGTTTAATTTTGTTACACTTATGTCACTTTTTCCAAAATTTTTAAAAGTTAAGACTTAACTATCATCTTGGCTTTTCTAGAAATGAATTCATTGATTTTAAGCTATTTTACATTAATTTTTTCTAAATGAATGCATGTCAGACACAAAACGTTAAACTTTACACAAATTGATGAAGATCAATTTGCTTAAATTGTCATATATTGTATATTCATATTAAAGATAGGACCAAATTTTGGTGACTTTTAAGGTATTCATTTGGTCAGGGTAATAGCCTACTATTCGGTGGTTGTTGTTGTTGTTGTTGCTGTTTTTGGTAACAGGGATTGAACTCACAATCTCAGGCTTTCCAGGAAAGCATCTGTGCCACTGAGCTAAATCCCCAGCCCTAGTCTACTATCTTAAAGCAACTGTTTGGCTCAATGATATTTAAAACCAGCATTAAGTCTTTTTATTTTGGATGAATCATGACACATTGCTAGATATGCAAATAAAATGTTAAATCAGGCATTCTAATTGTCAAACAAGTAGTTCAAGATCATTATTTAACATTCTGAAGAAGGAAGAAGAGAAAAACTTGGACTTTCTTAATGTGTAGAAGAAAATAAAATATCTACTAACCCTTTTATAGAAGAACATCAGTCTACAAAAACAATGTGTTTGACGTTAGATCTATTACAGATTAGAGGTTGTTTAGAGGGATTGTGGAGAAGGTTCATTGTGCATTACCTTAAAAATAGTCATTAGTTACAGGTATGGTTTTGATGAATCTGTGCACCAAGTTTTCATGGCTGGTGGATGGGCCCTCAGTGCAGCAATGATAGGATCTTTAAGAGTTAGGATCTAGTGGGAAACCCTTAGGCAATCTGCAACAGCAGTAAACTATGAGATTCCAATTATGTTCCAGTGATTTTTTTGTTTTTTGTTTTTTTTGTTTCTTTGAGATGTGACCTCTCCTTTTCATATGTGGTCCTTGTATTGTGACAACAGTCACCATCAGACGGGCAGAAAAACAGGGCTCGTGGAAGCACTGTTCCCTTGAAACTTCAGAACTGTGAGGTAGGAGTAACAGACTTTTTAATAAGATTACCCAGTCTCAGGTGTCTCATTATAGCAGCAGAAAGTTGACTAATAAAATTATCAAAATGTAGGAAGCATATGGCGATAGTTACAGATTTTGGCTCAACATCTGTTTTAAAAACAAGTTTAACCAGAGTTTAATAACTCTTTACATAGTTTCTAGTTTTCTACTTTTTTTCAATTCCTAACTGTAGTTGATACAGATGTTACATGTATGGATTCCCTGGTGACCACTTTAAACATGGGAGAATGAAATATAACTACTTGACCAATCCCCACAGTCCCTCATATCCCTCGTAGACTGTGGTGATAGGCCACAGTGACCACCCCTCGGTCACAGCTGGATTTCATAGAACACGTTCCTTCTTGTTTTAAGCTTACCACTTAGAATTTCCCAGTGGAAACTTCCTTACCACCTTAAATCACAAATAAAGCTTAGGCCCATGTCTCTTGCTTTCTCTCTTACTCTCCACCAATTGGCTTTAGTTGAGTATGTGCATCCCTGATCTGCCCCATTCCTTTCAGCCTGTAGTATGTGCTGCCTCTTCTCTCTGAAAGCTGTAAATAAAACAGATGCTGTGGTTATTCCATGTATTTTTTGTCTTGGCTCCCCTATATCTCACCTGCCTGATTCACCTAAGCTTTACTTCTGCCCTTGTTTAGGCTGTCCTAGGAAGTGAATGTCTAAGAATAAAATGGATGAAGAACACACAAGAATCACAAAGGAACCTGCCACAATGGCAAATTTCCAAAAAGACATCTATTTACAGATCGGATGCTTCAGTATTGGATCATCTCTTAGGACAAGTATCCTGTGAACGGCTCTCTGTTAACAACTGAAGCTGAATCACTAGGAGTCCCATCAATGCAAGTGAAGGACCAGAGTTTATAGTCACTCTCCAGACAAAAGCTACAAGATCAGTGAGGAAAGAAACCAATACATCGAGGACATTTTTATTTACTGAAACCATTGGTAATAGGAAATCAGCAGTTATTATATTAAAAGATACTCTACCTTTAACATAGTTATCCAATAAGAAATATACACGAACTTTTCTATCTGATGATTTACTATAGGAAAAAATTTTACTTTGAAAATTCTGACTGTGAATTTTTACTGTTCTCTAAATGCTAGACAGTAAGGCTATCCTTTAGGATATGTATTAATAATTTTTAAATTTCTAAAGGCAAGTGTACAAGAGGAAATGGAGAGATACATAATTGGCATCGCATTTACAAGAAGAATTTAGAGTTTGTTATGAGAAACCTAGCAAGGCGTTAATGACTGAGAAGTCACATTAACATGAACACATTAGTGAAATGTACTCAAGGGTTTTCTCATGTATAGAACTATGGTTTAGTATCCATTAGAATGTGAAAATGAAGGGAGAAACATATTTAGTTTCAAAAAGGCTCCTATTTTTAATAAAATCTCCATAATTTTGGTTATTAAATTAAAAGGTTGTTAATACAAAACATGGGCTTCTGAGTTAATATTTTTTTGAAATTATGTGATATTCCAGCTATTATTAGAGGAATTTTGTCTAAATCATACCAATACACATCAATCTCCTAGCAACCTGCTTCTGGCCAGGTTTTTATGATTTGGTTTCATGAATTTCTCAAAGCTAAAATGGCCATTAGGGACATTTGCTTTTTACATTCCTTTTTCTGTGACTTTCAAAAGCATTTCAAAGGGGTTTATTTATATCTTTAAATCTCTACAGTAAAGAGAAATTTAAAATATTTTATGTCCTGTTTATATTCCACTTGATGTCTTACTATTAAATTGAACCATTATTGATACTTGAAACAGAAACCACAATGTTAGATTACCTAAGTTCTTTGACTATAATTTAAATTGCATGGATCTGAGCTGCTATTTTTCATGAGAACGTTTTATTGAACAAACATACTTATTTCAATCAAAATGGAAAAATGATTAGTTCAATAATGTGACTGATTTTCATTAAACCTTATTAAAACTGAAACATAGCAATTAATTTGTTCTATTGTTTTTTTCTTAAGTATCAGTCAAACATTTTACTTCTTCCAACTCTATTATATTTGTATCATGACACTATCTATTTGACCATGTTCTGTTTATATAGTTACCTTACTTACTATAATTTTTAAAATAGATATTTTTAAAATAGAAATACATCACAGGGTTAATAATTCAATGATTTTACTCTTCTTGTCAATCTTTCTATTGATGTTTTAAAAGGAAGAGAATTTGACTCATACAATCACTAAAAGGGTGCAGGAAAAGGTCTGTAGATTATGAACTTAGACTTCACCTTTCAGCCCTGATTTTTCCTTTCAGCCAAACTCCTAGTTGAACCACTCAGACTCCTGCACCTGGTCTTGTGAATTCTCACAGAACAAGGACTCCATCTGTTGCAATCACTGTGCAGGAAGTACATCAAAATATTCTGCCTCAGATACAGGGTCTGATGATAGTTTGACTAACTGGAAGTCTGTTTTCTGAGTGCCTCACCTGGATATAATTGTCTGAACTTTTCTTTAATGTGAGTGAAAATGTGAGAAAATGAGATCAAACAATAGGATTTGTTAAACAGCAACACCTTCTTTCATGTTAACATCTCAGAAAAGAGTCAATGTAAAGAGTGATTTTAAAGAACTATCAGGAATTACTTAAAGATGTGTTATTTTTATCCAGAAGCATTTAATTCTCAAGACACTAAATGGAATTTTGAAATAAAGGAAATTTTATTTAAAAGAATGTGGAAATACATAAATTTAGAAAGTTATCATAAATATCTTTTTTTGGAATAAACTGTGATACTTGTAAAATTCCTTCTGATGTCATGTACTAATTTAACAAATAGTCACTATGCTATAGATGTGCTATTGCTTGAAATGAGAATGTAAGCAAAAGCCTAAGGCCTATTCCTTCACATATGGAACTTAAAAGTTGTAGGGTAAGGTGACATTAATAAAATAATCAAGTAAGTGGAATTACAGTAAAATATTGAGCAAGGTGGTCTTTAAAAAGCATGCTTTTTAAATTGTAGGTATCAGCGCTAAAAAGTGTATTAAAATGACTTAGGTTGAAGAAATCACAGAGAGCTCTGCAAAGAAAGGAAAGTGGCCTTAGACAAGCCCAAAAGCAGAGTAGTGAGGAGCTTGTGTTGATATTTAGTAGCTGAAATCCCTGAGTTAACTTTAGAGATCTGATGCATCAAAATGGTAATAAGTTACATGCATAATCATTTTTAACAAATCTTCAGGGCTTAAACTTTCTGTGAAAATAGTATTTCTCACAAAAATCTTAAAAGAAAATTTCACCAAAAATTTAGTTTGGGTGATTTTTCATGAGATGATATATTCATGTATTTGTTTGTTTTTAGTGTTTGACATTTTTTCTTTTTTATCCTAACAAGATTTTAATGTCCTCGTACTATCACATCCAACATAGGTAGTAATAAAATAAAAGGTGTGAAAAAGAAGGGAGAGAGAGAGAGTGTTTGTATAGGGAGCAGAGAGAGATTGTTTAAATATAGAGTTAAAGCTCCAATATTTCTTTAAGTGAGTTTACTGAGAGTGAGACACTTCTCCATTGCCAACCAGACTATGAGAAAGGAAAGGAGCTCAGCTCCTTTAATTCTGCCCATCACGCTGAGATAGGCTTTTCAGAAGTTCACTATTTTAAGAAGTCTTTGTCTGCAATGAGAGAAAGCTAAAGAAAACAGTGCCATCAAGACTACTTCTTTTACATTTGTTAAAAGAATTCTTTCAAAATATTCAACCAGGCATATAAACATAGCTAATAGTTACTGAATTTAAATGGATACATCTGGGTGTGCTCAGATCCACAGCTCCTCAATGTCAAATAGAACAACCATGATAGGAAAAGAGAAACAAAAATATTCAACTACTTGTGGGTCTTGAGAGTTTTACACAATATTTATTAAACTTAGCACCTAAGTGATACTTAACTACTTCAAAGCCAAAACATTGTCAAAAACCAAATAATATTCATTGATTGCTGAATCCTCAGTGAAGTACCATCAGTGTCAGGTTAGCATTATACTAACGGCAGACAATGTGTCCAAATGGAGGAATTCATTTGTGTTTCATTTCACTTTACTTGAGATGAGAAAATCAAAGGAAAACTACTAAACCCTAAATTTATATACATTTGACACATTCTGAGAAATCTTATATGCTTAATGGCAAAATTACGTCAAGTCTGTTACAAATGGATCTGGGCAAATGGTCAGTTTAAGGCAAATGGATTCTGATAAAGGCCAGTTCTGTGTACATGTTTCTACACATGCAGACCAGCACTCAGGGTGCTTGGTGCAGGGACTATGGAAAGTGAATGGAAGAAAAGTAATGCTTAGAGTGATAGTGGACACGTGTGCGGAATAGTGAGCAAAGAAACAGGACCAGCAACAGCACCTTAAATTCCTTGAATGCTTGGCATTCCCGCATGAGTTGATCTTATTTACTAAAAAACCCTTTATAGGAAGAAGTGCTACCCTTTGGTATAAAAGTCGGACAAAAAAAGAAAAAAGAAGAAATAAAAGTGCATGCATATAATATTTATATCATCCTGAAACAGAAGGTATTTTCCATTTCCTGTGGAGAAAGGTTGTCACAGTTTCTCTTGTTCGCTTGCACCATACAGCTGCCATTTTGGGTACTGATAATGAGACCAGTGTAAAAATAGAAAAAAGAAATTAGTGCCCTTGGGTTTGAACAACAAGCTCATTCATGGTTGTTTCAGTTTAGAGAACTGTGAGACTTCAGTTACACAGTAGTTGTTAAATAAGAACCACGCAAATGGGATCCAATAAAGGCTTTTAAAGTGATTTTAAAGACAGGGAAATCCTGTAAGTCACTTCACAGTGAAAGACTGTTCCATGAAGAATAGGAAGGTTAGGTAGCAGCAGTCATCCTTCTCAAAAACGAGCAGAATTACTTATAAAACTGAAGGCCCTAAACTATAGCCATGTAAAACAGATGATTTTCAAGAAAGGAAAAAGATACGTTTTTAAAAAAGTATTACTATCTCTTGAACTTTCTATTCATTCTCCATTGTGGTTTTCAGCCAACTCTTACAGTATTAAAGAAAACTCAGATCCTAGATTTATTTCTGGAACTGATGTTAAGACAATTTATTTTTTGATCTCTGACCAACTTCCTCAATTATAAAAGCTAAGAAACTCGAAAGGAGAGGACCTCAAAGGGCAAATTTACTTCAACTTTACGTTTTCTAAGGCTTTTGTTCCCATTGATGGTAGAGATCACAATCCAAAAAGCTACTTCCAGTAGCTCCAACTCCCCACAGTAACACCACTTTTCAGAGTGCTGTTTTGAGTCTCCCTTTCTTTCTTTTTCTTTATGCTATTGTCATCTGAATGCTTTTAGAGGAGAAAAGCAGGTCAGTGGTAGCTAGCAGTCTTTCCTCCCCTTTCCCTTCATGAGTTTCCCTTGGTGATGGGGCCTTTTTTACTTTACCCCACCCCTTGGCGACAAGAAGGAGTTTAACAACTTGATGTGCTCACATTTTAGTGCAAATTTAAGTTCATCTGTCTTAAACTCACACATCTTGAACTTGGTACATAATCAACCCTATAAAGAAACAAATGAGTGAAATGCATAATACTTACACACCTCCTCTAAGCTCACAGGGAAGCAGGGGTGGAAATGTTATTCAAAGTTTGAGGCTGTTGGCTTCACACTCCTGGGCCTGACATTTTATAAACCTTTTTGCCTTTACACCTTGTGTACCATCACCCCGCTGTGTTTGGCACCTTAGCGGCAGCCTCAGAAATCTCACACTAACCCCATCAGCACTAATGAGTCCTTGGGCCAATAATGGATCCTTTACGTGTTCTTTATATCTTCAGATATTTAACCTATAATATCCAATTTTGTTTTAAGAAGACAGGTCCAGAAAGGAGCTTTTTAATTCCAGTTTCATATTAAATCCCACTGATGGTAAAGAACACAATCTTTCATTATTACAATGATATCATTTTACTTATCATAATCTAGTTCTAACAAATATTTACTAAGTAGTTATATGTGCTCAACACAGCTTGGATTTTATAGAGACTCACAGCCCTAGGCTCGCTCTCTCTCTGTCAAGAAATTTTCACCTGTAGGATAGAATGAGTAGCTATGTTTCCTACTCACCTCCCCCACATCAGTTCTTCCTTCTGACAGTAACCCTGTTTTTCTCTTGAACCTCATGGTATATAGGAAAAGGCCTAGGTAGCCATTTCACACATCAGCCTCATGGTTACATTTAAGAGTGAGCATACAACTTATGTCTCTAGGGCAAAAGTTAATGTCAGGATTAGGATGCAAATATCAGAAAAAGATACACTTTTCCATATAACTAAGCAACAATAAGAAGAAATGATTCCAATATAAACCAGTCTTTTTGTTCCCAATAGAGTTCAGTGTCAGAAGAAACCTGAAGCAGAAAAAAAATAAGAGATGGAAAGAAAATGACAATGTATTTTGAACATATTCAGCCACAGCCAACCCTTTTTTGTCTTCTATTTTTAAAATAATGTATAGTAAAAAATGAAACGGGAAGTTTGGTTTACTTGCATAAGTTAACTATATCACATATCATATATCATTTATGTGGCCCAAGACAGCTCCTTTTCATTCAATAAGAAAAGGAGGGGACGAAGAAGGAAAGGCGGTTCCCATGAACTTGTTTGTATATATAAATATTCCAGCCCCAAAGCATATTTACTGAACCAAAAATACTAGCAGTGTTCTTCACAGCAACTCGTGTTCTTCCCCTGCCTACTGAAGTCTGAGAGTCCACAGCGATGAATGTCAGGGTGGTTGACTTTCCTTTTGCATAGATGCTTCAGTTGCATTAAGTAAATATCTTCATTGAATGTTTGGAGAAGATTCAGACTAGGAATTAGATTTGAGTACCTTATGAAAGGAAAACCAGAATGTGGCAAGAATGAGGAGGATGTTACCATCACATCAGGTTCCTCTGAATCTCTCAAAATGGTAAAATGGAATAATTCATTCCAGAAAGTATGGGTTGAAGATTAAACCTTATCTCTAGCTTGGTCTGCTACTATTTTACTTGTCTCATAATTTAGAGAAACTCCTGACATTCACAAAAGCAATGCTGAGCTCAGAAATTCAAACCTAAGGAAATCTTTGAAAGGTGAGTAAGTTCAATAGGAGAAGCCAAGAGTCCAGTTTTGGACATGTAAAATATGTCAGCTTGTGGCCAGGTGTGGGAGGATAGGAGGAAGTAAAGCCAAGAACCAAGACTGAACCAGTGAATAATTACTGTTAAAACATCTGAGTTTGGCCAGTTCTTTTGCCCTCTGCAAGCTGCTTTTTGTAGTTTGAACTGCTTTCACCTTATCTGGGAGCAACACCACTTGAGCAAGTGACATGTGTTTCCATCCAGCCAGAGAACTTCTTGTCACCAATGAACTAATGACATAGACAGTGATCCAAATGTTGTCAGATCTGCCAGGAATCAGTAATTTTTCAGGCTTCAGCAATCTCCTGTGTCCTAGAAAACAATTCCTGTACGTCATGAGAGCTCTGACAACCACTGTTTATTTTCTCCTCTTAATACAGAGTCAACGTTTCTGCCAATAAGGTCATGGTCGGAATCAAAGCTGAAATCCTTATTAAAATTATAATCATGTAAGTGCTGTAAATCATCTTAGAATTGAAAAGTGCTCAGGGCACAACCAGAAATGATTATGACATTAAGTACAGTTTCAAATTAGATTAGTACATTTTAAAATGACCCAGGGACCTAGCACATATAAATATTTTCAGTTGAATACTGGGTTTTCTAAATAGCAATGCAAGGTAATTAAGAACTGGGGTTTTCTGTTTGAGTTACTCAGCTTGATATCAAGTTTAAAATCATGATTTTCTACAGATGTAAATTAACTTCTCTAACTTTAATATTCAGTTTCCTTATCCATGAAATCCTAAAATAAAGCAAACAACTTCCAGGAATTAAAATGCATTTATGAAATAATACAAAGAATACTTTGTGTTGGGTTTATCATTCCATAAGAAATTAATAAACAATTAGCAATAATAGTGGAAATGTCTATGGCTGTATGTGTCGTTTTACTGGTTAGATGAAATGTACAAATATAAAAAACAAGGAGCGACAAGTTATAAATAATAAAAATTCCCTTTGTCTTTAACATGTACTGCATAGTTAAAAATAGAGGGTAACTGGTAAAGATAATTCTAAATAATTATCCTGAGCAGTTTTATGCATTTGAGGACCTACTCAGGAAAGCAAAAGCACGTTTGTCCAGATCAGGCAAAAATGAATTACATGTTCTCCCGGCTGTGATAACAGCCACGTGAGGTCCATTGCCTTCTAGTAATCTATGTATTCTTTTATAAATCTAGTACTTGTTAATCGAACACCCACTGTGTGTTGTCAGTGCACAGACTCTGAAAGTCCACCAACGACTGTCACTTGTAATTGTCTGCAGTGAAACCTGCAATGAGATCATTGGTCTGATAAAGAAGATTAAGTATCCATTATTTTTCAATGTAAATTTTCTACTGCAGTGTCAAGAATTTTAAATATGATGTCTGACTCCCTAAACTACACTTAAGTGTACTTGAATTGTACTTGAATTGTCCTGCATTATAGTACTTTGCGATCTTCACTTTCTTCCACTATATTCTGTAATCATTAAAGGTAAAGTCTGCATTTTGTCCAGTCTCTGATTCTAGTTCAAAACTTCTGCATAGCAGATACTAAATAGTTGTTTTACATGCATTTTATTTTTGCTTTTAATTTTTAAAATTATCTTATTACAGATTTGCAGCACATAATGGTTTCACTGCTCTCAGGGAGTGAATATATGCCCTACGTCTTAATTGTCTTGTATTCCACATGCATCTGGCCATGAAGGCTACAAGGAGAGACAGGCTGTAGTAGTTATACACAATCTCCAGTCCCTACAGATGTGCTTTGTTGCCTTCTTTCACTTTAGCAACTGAGTGGCCTACTTAACTATCCTTTCCTCAGCTGCTGCAGTGAAGTGTGTAGAGAGACCACAGACAGCGGAGTAGAGTTCATTGGAACCCAACTTTAGTCTTGTCTCTATCTGAGGAATCACCATGAAGACATTTTTTGATGTATATAACCTTGAAATGATAGCACCCTCTTCTCTGGGACAGAGAACAAAAACATTGGCCCTAAGGATGTCTAGGTAAAATATTTTACAAGGAAAATATACTTTGCTTAATGCAGGATATTCTTCTTTAATTTTTCAAAAGACATATGCAGTAATGAGCTAGACTTTTACATCATACCTTACCCTGTATTACATAAAGTTGTACAAGTAGATCAGTTAGCCTAAAGTGACAACTTGCTTTCACTAACATTAAATGGTTGTTTTGCCCTGGAATGCTTTGTATTTTCAAGATCATGCAGAGGAATATTTTAACATCTGATATATTAGAGGGTTTAGGGTGATTCTCTACAGAGACAAAGACATTACAGTATAGCTCAGTTGTAAAAGGAAAAGCAGAAAAGAAAAAAATATCAGAAATAAAGGAGAACATTTCAGTTATTTTATTTATTATCCTCTTGTTTAATAGAAAGGAAACTTTGGACTAGAAAGTATCTAGAAATAATGCCTAGATAGATAACTAAAAAGGCTATCTCAGGGTTTTTGTTGTTGTTGTTTTATCTTAAATATATTCCTTCCTTGTTGCTTTAATTGTGCAAATGAATTATGTAGGAGAGTTTTAACATTGAAGTACTCATGTTCCTATTATCATCACCAGTAGGCAACAATTACGTGGGGTCTTTAACTGCTAAAGTTTATCTGCCCATGAAATTATTTTTGCAAGAAATTCAGGGAATGCTGATATAGTTTAATAATTGCTTATTTATTCAACTGTTCACTCTTAAGCCTTGTCAGAGAAAATGTGTGTTAGGGTAATAGTGTTGGAGTTGACCTGGACAAAGTGAGTAAAGCAAAAGGAACTGGTTTACCATCTGATGTTATTTCACCCTCATATGTGTTGATACTTAGATGTACTGACTAGGCAAAATGATTGGTTTTGTAAGTCTTTATATATTAAGTAAGAGTGCCAGTTAAAATTTAGAAAGTCCAGTTAAATTTGAATTTATAGCAAGCAACCAATAGTTCTTTTACTATAGATTCATTATGTACAAATATTATGGGTATAGAATTTGTTTATTTGAAATTAAAATTTAACTTTTCTTTTTTTATATTTTATTTTTGAGAAATTTTATAGCTCTACTACTAAGTGATTTATCATCATGAAACTTGATTTTGTGAATAATATCACCTTGCACAGTTTTATAAATTAAATGAGACACAACTCTCATGCCGTACAGTATTATATACAGCAAATCCATCTGGTTTGGTTTGAGAGTCTAGTTTTATAACAACTTTGTATGCTAGCCTTTTTCTTTTCTCTCTTTTTATTTCTTTTTTGATATTGGGTCTTGCTGTGTAGTTCAGGTTAGCCATGGACTCACTATGTAGCCCAAACTCATAGTGATCAGCCTGCCTCAGCTTCCTGAATGCTGGGATTGCAGGCATGTGCCATCATGTCCCACTGTATCCTGTCTTTTGAGGTTAAAGAAATGTTTTACAGATGAGAACAGTCAAATACTTACACAAATATAAATAAGAATGACTTAAACAAAAACATACTCATCGGGACATGCAATATTTTTAGTGATTATGGTTAGACTCAATTTAAAAGGAAAGACAAAACATAAAAACAAAGACATTTCTAATTTTCCAGATTTTGAAGAGTAAATGCAGAAATCCTCAACTCTATGGGAGTACGTTGTGTGTTTGGAGTTTTCAAATTCTTGATTCAACAAATGCAGATTATCAATTAAGCAAGACATGGTATTAATTTCTCTATCATGATAATAACACTAAAGAAGGGGTTAATTTCCAGTTCAGATTCTCCACATTTTCTTAATGTTTTTACTTTTTATCCAACAGTGTCCTTTATTGTCTTTATGACAATCTACAAAGCCTTTGTCACTCCAACATATTCTGAGTTTTGATTGTGTCTCACTTTGACATCCCCAGGTTTTACTTTTAATCTGGTGAGCCTTACAACTCTTTCTAAACTGTTGGTCTTTATTCTTTTACTTTTATCATTTCTTCTCTTGTCTTTGCATCTTCTGAAATTTTTCACCTTAATTTTGCCTGATACCAGTTCATTTCTCTTCTTAATTTTGATAATTTCTTTTCTGATATGAATAAATTTATTTGTTTTTCTTTAAAATTCACACATTTGTTTTCTATTTTGCTCCTAGATCACACTTTGGAAAAAACAATTCAACTATTCTCCTATACTGCTTTCCAACACATTTTCCCTCCAGAATGGGTAGAATTTAGAGCTTTCTGTGTGGAAGTAAAGAAATCAAGGCATTGTAACCTTATTCAGAGTGTCTTCTGCTTGGTCCCTGGATAGATTTTCACTGTAATCTTTATCTTACCAGCAGGAACCCACTGGGAGTTATTTGGAAAAACTACCTGGAAAAGGTTATTATAAGAATAAATCACTACTACATTTAATTCTTTGTCCGAGATACTCAGAGCAGTATTGCTTTCCATATTCACCTGCCTACATTTTCTTCCACTGAATATACAAAAGTACATGAGTGTGAAGAGTATGAGCACAGTGTCAGTGAATTAAACTTATGTTGGCATGTGGATCTGTACAGCATCTGGGAGATTTTAGGAACCAGAATCAAAGAAATGTTGAAGCTCTAGCTATTTGAGATAATGTCTGTATTGCGGTTAGTAGACTTTAATGAATACATTTTAAATGAAATGTCAATAATATGTATACCTGATTATGCAGTGATTTTAAAAATAGAAGGCTTTTCATTGCTGTTGTTTTTGTTTATTTATTCACTTTAGGGACAACTGCATTATTTCTTTGTAGGCCAAGACTGATAAATGATCCTTCCACTGTATACGAAGACACATTTGTTGTTAAAATGCCAAGATATTTCTCTTTTAGCAGTTTTGCAAGGGTTATAAGAATAATTTGTATTTAGTTTAACTCTAGTTTCTAAATTGTCTATGCAAAGAAATTATGTTATAAAAAATTGTTTCTGACCATATCATCAACCAAATATAAACATCCTGAGGTAAAAATAAATAAATAAATAAATAAAGCAGTTCTGAGTCCAATTAGGGGTAAAAGTTAGTATCTCATTTATTTTTCATCCTTTATACATTACTTGCATTGTCGTAAAAACTTACTAACATGTAACTGTTTTTCATTTAGAAACGCGACATCCATGAAATTCCAACAGCTAAATAAACTTATGAGCATTATTGGAAACATATATCTGACACTTTATTACTCATATTTTGTTGAAAAACATGATAGGCCATATGGTAAATTGTAATTGAAAAATCTGAAAAATCAAACTGCTGTCATCTCTGTATTAAAACAAATTCGAAGTTTGAACAGTTGTAGTCTTGGACCCTAGCATTAAAGTCTCCACTTTCAGTAACAACATCAAGTGTTCTCTTCCCTGAGAAGGTCTACTCCCCATTTTAAGGCAAGGGGCTTTTTCTGGCCTGTTTTGACTTAAAGAGGAATCCCTAGGCATGCCAGCTTTGGGCACAAACTGAGATTAAAAGGGGCTTCAGTGGCATCCTAGGATTTTCTGTCATAAGTCATTATGTAGATGTTATACTGCTTGTTGTAGTTGCCTAGAGAGATTTAAGATTAATCAGAGTAGCTGACTAAGAGACTATTGGATAAATTGGATAAATTGTTATCCAGTAGTCTTTGAGTCATCATTATTAATTGAACATCAATGAATCTTTAGTATATCATAGAAGTTAGAGAGTATTTTTAAATATATAAGAAACATAGATATAAACAAGTCAAAATTTATCTAGAAAGTTTCTTTCCATCAGTGGAGCAGTCACTGATTCTTGAAAGTTATTACGGTTTATATCTAGATGCCAAAGCCTGAGTACTCATAGGTGGGGCTTTTGGAAGGTGACTGGATCTTGATAATGTGAAGAGCATCAGAGGACGACCTGTTGTTAGGAGGCCTGGTCTGGTCAAAGTGGTAAATCACAGGGATTGTGGCTGGAAGGTTCACCTCATCTCCCCTTCACACTGCTCTCTGCTTGCCATTTTCCATGCCCTGAGTAGCTTTCCTCTGCCATGTCCCTCTGCCATGATGTCCTGCCTTGGAGCCATGGACTGATACCTATGCAAACTGGTAGCCCAAATAAATACTTCCTCTTTTAATTGGCAGATATTAGGTATATATGTATCTCAGCAATGAGAAAATTAACCATAACAAAGCCTGATACTATAGTAAAACATGTTTTCATATAATCTATATAGAAATGTATATGCATATGAACTATATTCAATATACAATAATGTGATTTGGCTTGGATATATATGATTTAGAAATTCTTACTTTATTTATTTCTGGTCTGGATTAAATTAGAACTAGAATTAAATTAGAATTAGAATGCAGTAAATTCTAATGTGATTCTACACTTAAAAAGGTTATATTATCAGCGATCAAGCTGCTATGCTTCTAGGTTTGGCTGTAAACTAGCACAACATTTTGACTATAGTCATCATGAGAAAAATGCAATTATCTCTAAGCAGGTTTTGTAATAGGCTTTTGAATTCAAGTACTAGTTGCCTTTTATTCATGATCCTATGTTATAACCAATCAAATGCATATAAACCCATTTCATGTTTTTTAGTGTGCAAAATCCTCAGACCTGGCTATTAATAGAAAGCAAAAACTGTCTCAGATACTGACATAATCCAAAAGACTTTCTCTGAATAATTGTTTTAGACATTTTAAACTTTTATCCAAAATATATTGATAACAATGACTTTCAAGCTACATTACATGAATGTAACTAAGAACTACAATGAAAACAATCCAGGTACAAAGACGTAAAGAAACTTTCAAATTCTGGTTTTGTGATTAGTTTCAAAAAGAATATTTTTGCTTTCTAAGTTTCTTAAAATAGATTTCAGAAAGTTCTATTTTTAGTATAATGCTGACAAACAATTTCAGAATCTATGTATTTGATATGATGTACAGTCTTTTTCCTTAAGACATAAGTTTTCACTTGGCAATAGAAAAAGAGGAGGAGGAGGAAGAAGAAGAGAAAGATGAAGAAGAAGGAGAAGGAGGGGAAAGGGGAGGGAGAGAAACAGCAGAAGCAAGCTGAGCTGTGGAAGGGGGAGAAAGAAGGAAGAGGAGAAGGAACTAACAGGAGACCATAGGGAAGAATACAGCAAAGCATAATAAATAAAAATTTTGGAATATTAAACTTATTTTAGATTCTTATATATAACAAACATGCATGCAAATCTTCAGGATTCACTTGAACGACCTTAGAGATATAATAATTCTTACCTATGTTTCATATATTTCTAAATATTAAATCTGATTTCTATTTAGGTATGGAATCTGAATTTTCCTCTACTTGACTTTTTCTCTAATTTTTCTATTACTTTCTATTTTGCATGGGAAATTAACCTGAAAAATCACTATTTAATCATAATCAACTTTTATCATTATTCACCAGCACATACTGTTTAAAAACTGTGTCTTCATAAAGGATCTTGGTAGTGAGAGATAAAGTACTACTGTCACTTTTTAATAGCGGATGTTAGTGTGTAGCACCGAGAGCTGGCTGAATACAAACAAGAAAAATGAGCCAGTATATGAACCGCATGCTGTTTATGTGGTTGTATATAGTGGTGACGACAAGCAGTAATTTCAAAGCTACTGCATACAGTCTCATGCAATTTACTGTGAAAAATAATGATATATTGCAAGAACATCATTTAAACATTGACTGAATAAAGTGAAGTTACTGGGAACTGTAAAGGTGAAATTTCATAAAGCATTGTTAGTGTAAGAATAGCAATCTGATTACTTGGAATAGTAATTACATAAGAGGGCACCAAAGTCTTTGTAAAAACAGTACACTATTACTGATTTTGTAACAGAAAGTACTCTGTGTGATGCAGTGGTGATTGTTAGACTAGGTAATGTCCATAACTGCTTTCTGAATAAGGTTGATTCATTAATAAAGTTATAGGTTGAATTACTTCTTCTTTCTGGAGAATGAGAATGTATGAGACAGAAAGAGAAGTTTCCATGAAAATGTCAGTACCACCAAAGTGAATTTATTATAGAGATGTGACAAAGCAGGAAAGAATCGTTCTTTCTTACTGACATTGGATTCTATTTCTGGTGCCCAGGCATTGATATTTTCAAATATGTTCTAGAACATGAATTAATTCTTCAGTATTTAATTATATAAACAAATATTTATCTAATACCTCTCATGTGGACTTTTCTAGGTGGTAAGGATACAATAATGACCAAATAGGTGTCCCTATTCTCATCCAACAATAAAGAATCAGAATGACCAATATATTCATATAATGTTGACTGCTATGAAGAAAATAAAAGATAAGAATAATGTAGTGATGTTCAGGATATAGCAGAGAAAGTATTAAATATGTGGACCAGAAAGTGATCATCTGTTGGAGACCACTACAAAGTGGCTCTGAGCAGGATATAAAATTAACTAATTGGCTTTCTATGTTTATCTGTGAGTCTGTCCTAGGCCTCGGCCCCTTGCCTGACGATGGGAGCTGATTCATAGTAAGTGAACCTCTACGAATCACCGGTCCTGGCTGAGGCCTATAGTGGCCTGTGAGTCCAGAGATACCTCAAAAGGCAAGATAGGGCCACAGCTGAGGACATGTTGGCTCCAACACTAATTAAGTAAGTAGCTGAAGGAATCTCACTCTTGCAGTCACACTCCTACAATAAATGTCATATTGGAGAAAGGACAGTTCTCCTAAATTGTCATAATTTACTACTTGGAGAAGTCTTTGAAGTGACTCCCAAGGTCCTGCTTATTTCCCACACTTTCCTTAGTTTCCCTGCCCTTTGTTTTGGACCTAATAAATATAGGCAGTCCAAAGAAGTCTTTGTCTTAGCCCTCACGGTCTCAAACTCAGCTAAAGTGTTTTGCACCTCTTGGAGCCCTAAAATCATACCACTAGTCTCATTTTATTTAAGCCTTCACCATACACTCATTTGGGAGATTGGGGATCTAGGTCAGGACCTCACAATCATCGGAATTGATACCCAAAGGACAGGTAGGGGTCAGTTTTAGAAAGTTGCAAAAAGAAGAATTCCAGGCCTGCAGACAACACAAGCAAATACAAAGTCAGTGAAGTAGGAGTTATCATAACATGTTTGAGGAAAAGAAGAAACCAAGCAGCCACAGGAAAGAAAAGGAAAATGACAAAAGTGGTAACTCCAGAAGAAGTGGCAAGAATCTCTCAAGCGTTATGAACAGTCTGGTAGATAACAAGATGTTTGATTTTTCTTCTAAGTAGACTGGGGAGTGATTAGTAGATTTTATGGCATGAAAATCATCTGTGTAATGTTACAATCATTTTGTTAAAAATTTTTACCAAGATATGTCAGAAAAATGAATAACAGAGGAGAGAAGACTGATATACTTTTACTGGATGTATATAGATATGGAACCCAGTAGGGAACCTGGCAGAGGCATCCCAAGAGTAATTAGCACAAATTTGAGAGTAGCAAACATACTGTACTTCTACAACCACATTATCTCCTCATGCAAAGAGTCTATATTTGTTTTGTTATCACCTTAATACTTCTCCACATTGTTCTAACTTTTAATTTAAACTCTAAACTTGAAAAATACATGTCTGTTTTCCAAGAGCTCCTGACATACTGAGCTTCCTCAGATAACATATTAACATAATTTGTCCAGTAACTCCTTTTCAAATTATATTACTACAGAATAAATAGCACTGATATGAATGTTTACAGCTTCATAAAATCAACTGTGTCATGTGCAGGGGAAGCTATGGTTGCCTGCATATTGTAATATTATTGCATTACAGAAATGTAATTGATTTGCTTAAAATGTTGCAACGATAAACCATTTCTCAGAAAAGATTTCTGCTTAACCAAGAGCACACCAAAGTCAATATAGAAAGACAATTCAAAGAAATTAAATTTTGACCTATTTTGCAAAACAAGTTGGTCAGATTACATGTGGATAGATTAGACAATGTAAGTGATTCAACATTGTCAAACCATTATAAAATATTTCTATTCTATTCCATTTCTATTTTTACCATTAAAATTAAACTGAAGGAGCATAAATAATGTTGATTAAAGAGTTATAAAAATCTTTTCTAGTGACATAGCACAAGTATGTGAAAAAGAGGCATTCTATAATGCATCTTACTTTGACATTCCACTGCATTTAATTATTCTCTTTCAGTTGAAAACTAGAATTACAATTTCTCTCCCTTCACTGGAATGTAACATACTATAAGAGTTTGCCTATATGCCACCAATTTTATCCCTAGCCACCATTAATACAATATATTGCCTAAAAGATAAAATAGTTTAGGAAAAATAAATTCATAGTGCCTTAAATGTCTCTATCATTTTTCATATCAGTATATAATTTCAAAAAACTCAATTAGTTGTATCACTAAAATCTGAATGTCCATCAGTCTAAACAAGTGATCATATCATTGCTTGCACATTTAAATATAAGCATTAGTTCAAAAATATAATAGAATTTGGAGTTCAAGATGTATCCATGATGCAGATTCATTTTCCCAGTTGCTTTTTGGGCTCCTCCCAGTTAGTCTAGATTAAATTGCATGAGTATCATAAATAATCTACATTATTCTGAAACACAGTTAATCAAGTCATGTTGATCAATGATATATGTCTGATAAAACATTTATAAGGTCAAGGAAATAAAAAAAACCTATGTAAGTTAAAAGATATATTTTCATTGCCATGTTGAAGTTACAACTAAGTGATTATGACAATTCACACTAAATCAGTTTCCTTATTTCCCAGCACGAATGGATTTAATCTTTTAGTTAATAACAAAGCAAAGGAAAAGTAATATTATCTTCTTAGACAAAATATGGGGTTTTCATATGCAAGAATGAATATGTCTCTTTATTGTCAATAAAGCACTGAAACATCCTTTCGTATTAATGAATTCCATCTAGAACAACGTGTTACCATTTTTAGACCCCTCATAGTTAATGAAACATAATTTTAGATTTCAAAATGACTGAAAACAAATTTACAGTATATAGTGAAAATGCATTATAAAGAGATGTTAGACTTAAAGATCTGATATGTAATATTTACCCTACAGCTACAGGGTCTGACTTAACTGAGCTTCCTCCTGACAAACCAACACAGATCAAAACTTGGTAGTCATTTTTTTAAGATTGCAAACTCAGGCAAAAAATAAGATCTAAGGGTTGACCATAACTGCTTAACATTTTCCTAAAAAACAAAGCCTAGACTAAAAATTCAGTAATAGAGTGCTTTGCACATTGTTCATAATTCACCAGTGCATGAAAATAGTTCAGTAATTAATTAGTGGATGTACAGAACATGTTTTGATAGAGCAAGAAGCAAATAAAAGCCTTCTCCATGTTCTTTTTTCTTATAATTATATGTCATAATATTCCAACAATTTACCTCTTTTCATAAGAACTAAATGCTGAAAAGAAGCAATCTCTATTTTGGCACACAGGTGCATCTGTGTAAGTATACATTTATATATTTTCTTGGTAAGCCAATTACAGATAAATGCTATTTACAACTTTCCTAAAATGAATAAACTCAGCCCCATGAATAAGTTTCTTTCTCACTTGAATTTTCTAAATTTTAAATAACCAAATATCATAATCTCCTACTGAAATGAGGCAACCATTAACTGATAGTCTCACAAATGGCTCCTGCTACAATGGTTCCTGTCTTAACAACTAAAAATATCTCCTGTGGATTAAGGAGTCCAGGAGGACTATCGTCCATTTCTCTTTGTTGCCATTCTCAGTCTTAAAGCCTCCACTGTCATCTTATTTGTGACTGTGAATGTTATTCTGATTTTCATTTAAAGTTTTTCAAGTTAAAAGATCTAATGTTTGTTTTCCACCCTGATTTATGCTTTAAGATCTTCAAATGTATGGAAATATTTTGCTTTATGGTTAGATTTTCTTGTTTGAGATGTATAAAAAAACTAAACTAGAAATGGTTAATCATTTGATAAATCAATGTTTCTTTTCTTTCTTTGTCTCTGATGCACACAAACATCTAAGCAAAAGACAATGGAAAGAAGGGAGGAAATGCAGGAAATCAGGAAGTGAAGGAAAGAAAAAGGATGAGAGAGTAAGGGATGAGACTTGGAAAAAGAGAGAAAGCAGAGGAGAAAGAGACCACAACTTTCCTAGATTTTAAAAGGAATTTGCAGGAGTGGATTTTTAATAACTTTACTGAATGCATGGAACTCATATGTTTTAGCTATATTTTCACGGATTTGTCCAGCAAAAGCTCAGATGAGGAATAAGTGTCAACTCAGGACTGTGAAATAAAGAATATAATTGTGCTTATTAATGAGGGCCATTATCTACATTCACAATTATATTACAGAATATATAAATTCTATATAGGCTTCCTTTTTCTTGAGAAAATTCATGTCACTGTTTTGTGTATTCAAACATAAAAATATTTCATAAGCCTTTGACAATTCACATTTTACTTTTTAAAAGACCTGCTTCAAAATTAATCCAGGGGAATAAGAGTTGGAATTTATACCTAACTCTCTGTTATGTGCATTTTAATTGCAAACATTTTTCTTAGACTACCCAGATGATCATTTGTGATGTCTAAATAAGCCACAGTCTTTCCAACTTAACACAGAGAAACAGGAAACTGATTCCTGTAAGTATAAATAAGTTCCCGTCAAGGTCTCATTTGTACTTGCTGTGTATTTTGTACTAGAATTATATACTGAGATAAGGCGCTTTTTACTGGTAGTTGGCAGTTGCCCAGAGGCTGCAAACTAAAAACAGAGGAAGGAATGCTGTACTGCATTTTAATTCCCTTTAGATTTCAAATGGGGCATTTTCCTTTTGGTCTAAACCCCGTACACTTCAGGGCAGGGAACTGAAAGTGAAAATCTACAATCTTATGGAGAAATCCTCATACATGGACTTTATACCTTGTACGTTTTCTCTCCTAGTGGTTGGTATATGTTTTGTGAACACCAACATTTCTGCTTCGGTTTCTATAATTGGCTTCTAGCATTATGACTTCCCTTTTTAAGGTCTCAGTTATTTTTAACTTTTATAAGGCCATCAATTCCTAGGCAAGCTTTCTAACATGGCTGTATGATTTTCCTTCATTTTTCCTGGTCCATTTTCTAATAATTTTTTGAGTGCTCTATTTTCTCATTCAGAAACTCTTCTTAGTATCTGCTGACGATCTTAAAAATACACAGGCTTGGCTAAAGACAACTATCTGTGATCTGCAGTCCTTCTTCAACTGGGTCTGTGTTTTTCTAATGTGTTGCTTCTAGAAGCAATCTATTCTCACTGTAGTTGTTGAATACTTCCTTTTCAATTCTTTACATCAAATCTAGCAGCACTTGCTATCTGTAAACTTTGCAGTGTGGTATATGTTCATGGCTAAAATAAAAGCTTCCACAGAGGAAAATAATGAGGCAATATGGACACTATTACTGTTCCATAAACATGTTAGAGTTCAGGGAGATAAGATTCTAGATTTCTCCTGTGAGTCCTCTCTACTCCAGGGAGCCGACATTTCTAGTATTTCTGAATTGAAACGGTAGTAAAGAAGACTTAAGTCAATTGGAGTGCATTGCAAGATTAAGACTTTTTCAATGCTTTAGTGAAAAAGTAGGACAAATTAATTGAAATCAAAATGAAAGTATCTCATCTGGCAAATAGACCATTCCTCACACTTTCACAAAACAAAAAAATCTTTATATGACACACTGGAGCAATTTTATTAATTATCTTCTCGAAATTTCTCATGATGCCCCTGTGGTCTAAAAAAGTTAATGAAACTCCAATAATATCCCCTTGATCATTTTTTCAAAACTCACTTGAATAATTTTTAGGAAACTTCCTTTCCACGTAAAACAATTTGGGCAGTTCTGAAACCCACTCCTCCATCTTTCACCATTAGTTACTTCAGCGACATTGACAATTGTGAGGCTTAAATTCCTGTTACTTATAGAAAACTACGCACAGCACAAGTCAGAATCTCAAAATAAAACAACATGTAAAAATAGAAGCATACAAATAAATGCAAAGCTGTTTAAAATTCAGTGTAAGTGTAATAAGGTGTCTTTACAAAAAGTAAATGCTAAATAGAAAATGTATGGTATTATGCTACTTTTAATCTCAAGGGATAATACTGTACAATTTCAATTCAAATGTAATTTCTTAAAATAGGAGAAAATGTTTCATGAATAACTAGTATAATTGCATTGTCATTTTAAGTATTCGATTATCCATTGAGCAACATGAAAGTTGATCTACATTTTCCCACATTAGGATGTACTGGTAAGAGTTCTAAGATGCATAAAATAGCACTAAATTGAATGCATATTCCAAAAGCCTCAATTATAATCCCATTAAATAAATGTGAGAAAATGTTAACTAAAAGTTCATGTCCTTTGGCTTTATTTGGTATTACCATATTTATTATATTTTTTTGGAATGAATCCATTTGCTTTTCCATTGATGGCACTCTCAACTTGTAACTGCTAAATGGAACCACTTGTCTTTCCTGAAAGCAATACAAACTTGCATAGAAATTTACCAAAAAAGTTATGTGAATGCTGTGTCTAAACTAATATTGAATTAATAATTGGGGTAGAGGTAATGATGAACTTATATTAAGAAGCCACTTGACAGAAAGAGACAATAAAGGTTATTAAAAATAAGAAACTGTTTGCCAAATACATGGAGCTTCACATTTCCCCCTCAATTATGCCCTATCATGATTTTTCAAATCATATTTCTACAAAAGTTGCTTAGAAGTTAAGAAGATAGTTTTGAGCATCTTATTGTATGAGCAGTTAGAGACTTATTTGACTAAAACTATAACAAAATAGATTCTAGTTTTAAGAGATAAAATGAAGGAAACATGACATTAAAATATTTTTCTCCTTCCATGAAGAAGGAAGACAGTAAGTAAATTATAAAACCTGACATTTAATTAGAATCAATGAAAATGCACAATTAAAGTATCATGCCATCCAGGCTCCAGGAAATTAAACTGTCAAGGGAATATACATTTCTGAAATAAAAAACCTTGTCACCAAATCTCTTCATTCTCCTCCTCATTTTATAATCTATAATTGAGAAGATAGAAAATGGGAAAAGAATAGGAAAAAGAAGAAAAGCCCCAGTTTCAGTGGAAACTCGTAAATGATTGTTTCAGAGGTAAGAATCATAAGATGATATAAAATTAGATTGCATTTCTTTTTTTTTGTTTATAAAATTGCTTTATCAGAGAAATACGTAAGATGAACTTCTCTGGGTACACTATATTCATTGGAAGTAATCTGACTTCCCAAAATAGAGGAAGTACATTCGGGTGAAATTTAACAAGTGAAAATGCATGAATTCAGAAAAATTTTCAAAACTCTGGATAGTTTTCTCAAAGATTTACAAGAATTCTAGATGAATAAAACAGCAGAATGTAGCATCACTGCTTATTTGGGCTTATGCAAATAACTGATACTGTAGTGCTCAATAACATATGGAAAGAAAATGGTATAAATGACAATTTCTTTAGCTCTTGCTAATCTTGAGAACAGATACAACTCAAATTTTTTTAAAAAAGAAAGTAGGACTATTAAAACATTGTCACAATTTAAAGAAATTTGTCAAACAAAATGGATTTGTGTTTAAATTTTATGTAAAATTCTAAATTTAGGTAAACCTTTTAATGTCTGAATTTGTTTTTTTGACTGTAAAGAATAAAATGTATATTACCTTTCTATATACTAACATTTCTTGTTTAATGATCAAGTTCCATTCCCATGAATAGATTATTAAATGAATTGATTATTAGATCAATGAGGAAATATATATAATATATACATTACAATATTTGAAACAACAAAAGAAGTAAAGGAACCTCCAAACTGATGACTCTCTTTTATTTTCACATTTCTTACATGCAGTACCATAATGTATAAAGGAACTTATGTTATAACAGAATTTATGTGTAACAAGACTTACGTTTATAACAGTACTGTACCATACAGTACAATCAGCAAAAATGATAGTGTTGTATAAATAGAATGTACTGTACAAAAATGATTGAAGTTCTATAAACACAATGTACAGAACTGTAAAGAAAGATGAATATTAAGTTTGAGTGGTGAGTCATATGTGTGGACAGCCATTGAACAGGTAGGCTGTTAAATGAGGAATATTTGTATTGCATAGGATTTGGCTGAATTGAAACCAGACTCTATAATCACATTGTTTGCCAGAAACACACAAAAATTCTCATTTCCCCCTCAATTGAGTCCTAGCATAGTCATATGTACTTTGAGAATTACTGCATTATTTGGAAGTTTTGATATTAGTGTCATAAAAATGAACAATCAAGTTTAGAGAAAATGAGATGTTTTCTGATATAAGACAGAATTAAATACTTCATTTATCTAGATGTGGGAAAATTCTTGTGAAAACTGAGAGGCTAAGATTCATAGTATAAATATAGATATTTTCAGATTCTGCAACAATCTCTTTGTAGAATCCATCCCTGACACTGTCTCATCAACAGTGGACATTTGCTCCCCTCCACCAAAGGCTCTATGTCAGAATAGTTTTATGAACTTTGTGTTTTCTGGTCTGAAAATTACTTGCAGTAGTTTTACTTTTGGTTTTTCATTAAATTTTAATGGTGAAGTTGCTAGATAAATTTGTCCACTGGCCACACATACATACTCACACCCATAGGACTTTGGGATGTACTTGTGCTAAGGAGCTCATTCAGCAAACAATTGCTTAATATTCTCAAGAAGATTTCTGCAGGCTCTAGTATCTTTCAATAACCAAAATTTTTTTAGTGTCTAACCATGCAAAGAGAAAAAAGTATGACATAATCATTTGCTATGTTTATATGTCTTCCATTATTATTACCATCTAAGATTTAGTTTAAAAATAACAAACTTCCCTAACTAGTTTAATGAATAACAAGAACATGATTAGCACAATCCAAAACTTTTATAGCTCTTTTCTGGAGGCAACATTAAGTAGCCTTTGTAGAATATTTTTTCAATTTTGAAAACTTTTTATTCTAGCAAATAGTTACTCAATACCCTAACTGCAAATTATCATTGATTTTCTAATCTTCAAACTGAGTTATGAACTTCAGATCATTCAAATTTTGAAAATATGGTTCATTTAACCATAGAATACATATGGCCTATATCTATTCACAGTCTTTTATTCATTACTTTCATAGATTAAAGAAAGAATGCATCTTGGAATGAACTTTTTCTGAAGCAATCATTCTGGAATTAAAGCTTTGGTCTGCACATACATATAATGTCAACTGTTCTTGATATTCAAAGTTAAATGTTAGAATAATACACTGAGTTAGTGATCAGCTTCCAGAAATGATGATCAAAGTAGTTGACAGATTATTAATGGTTTATGTGGTCCCAGTACTACTAGGTGTGACACAAACTATGTATAAATATCAGGAATTTCATGTACAGAAACAATGCTATCCAAGGAAATTGTTATCATAGTTTTAGAACCAAACATTATCTTGCAGTAGATTCAGACATTGGGTCTTAGTTTGCCAAAACAAAATACAGTGTTATAAAAATTAAATAGACGTCTTCACCTGACAATGTACGGTACTACATCAAAAGCATCCTAGGAAAAAGATAAAATGGTATTCCCAACAACGTCTGCCTTCCACAAGGTTGCTGTAATAATAATAACAATAATAACAATAATAATAATAATATAACCATATTTAATTTTTGTCTATGCTAAATAAACCATCAATGATTTACCACACATACTATTACATTTAATCATCTTTTTATATGTGGAAAAACACAGATTAAAATCATTAAGGAAAATGTCTCAAGTTGTACAAGTAATAACTACTGCAAACCTAGGCCAGTGATGGAAAACCTAAGACATGCATGCCACGGCAGGCTCTATGTATCACTGAAAGTGCCCAAAGTTTCACCATTACTGACCTAGGGAAAGAAAGAAATCAAAGTCCTGTAGAAATTTAACACATGTTGGGAAGCATGCAGTTTATCTTTGTAGAAGAAACATAAAAATATCACTCTCTCATATTGACTGACATAAAATTAATAAATGTCAAATATTTTTATGAGAAATAGACATATTTACAAACTATATTAGATAATTCTTTCTAATTTAGAATTTAAAGGAAAATTGTAAGTTCTTAATACTTAGCAAATTTTTGAATTTTCAAGATCGTAATTTAACTGATGCTTGAGTTAGTCCAGAGAAATGCTTTGCTACTGACACTACTGGAGATGTGAAACTCCAAAGCTAACATTATTTTTAAGGTGCTCTTGTCTTTTCCAAAAGACTACTTAGGTTTAAAATACTGTTTAACATCTAATTTTATTCAATAGAAATTTAGAAATTTAATGTATATATCGAAATTTGAGACAAAATATCATGCTGAAAAACCAGATTATTAATATCATAGGATCAGAGAAATAATATTTTTACCTGAATCTTTTACTTTTCCATTTTCCTATAAAAATAATTATCATGCAAAAGAAAAGAAAGAGGATCAGAAATAGGGAACTAAATTTCATACAGATGAGAAGGAGACACAGGGATGGGGAGAAGTGGGAGGAAGGGAGGGAAGGAAATAAAAGTTATCAAGATTTGATATGTGTATGCACCAGTCCCCATGTCAAATATGCTTATATATTGCAAATATTTACTAATACATTTTCTTTCAAAAAAAATCTACTCTTACAGATTAAGTTGCCAGCACTACACTTTGAAAAGCAATATTAAAAAGAACATGTCAGAAGTGGTGAATCATTTCTATATTCTTATTGTCACAAAGAAGTATCAAACAAAGCTGTATTAGTTGGCATAAAATGAAAATCTATGCAGGATATTCTATGTTAGCTTCTTGAAAACATACCCAATACTGCACTTACTCCAAAAAAAAAAATCATTCAAGTCAAATTCTTCCCCTCAAAGGAGGATTTTGATTGCAAACATAAGAAAAAAGTCTTCTTGGTCTTAAAATACTAAAAAAGAAGTAAATAAATGATGGAAGATTTCTTATAATGCAAACATTGTCCATTTTTTCAACAGATATTTACTAAGTTCCAAGAATTTCACAGTGCTTGGATAGAAGTATGTTCATGAAAGTAGAGCTTGTCTTTCACTCATCTTTTGTGAGACAGACATGCAAAGAGATTTATGTTTCAATTTTAAATGTGTATTGGAAGGAGAAGCCTGATGAATACATTTGTTTGTGCCTGTCAAAAAAAAAAAGTGACATTTGAGCTATGTTTTAGAAACAGTAACTAGGAGAGACTTGTTAAAACTAAACTCTTCACATTCATGCTAGCTACCACCCCATCCTATATCCAACAAATTTTTATTGTTGGTGAAAATAGCCATGTCAAATTTCACCTTTTTTCCCCCCTTCGGACATTGTCATTCACACATTCAGATTGTGCGCAATACTGATAGTTTCATTTTAATTCTCAGTCTTGACCAATCAATAATACACATGTCATGAGTGTTAGAATTCAGACAAAATCATATTATTTTTCCTTGCAATCTCTGGTGTGAAATAATGCTGGAGTACTTTTGTGGTCAAAATAAATAAATAAGTGATACTATTTTCCCCAATGCAATCAAACATAACGTATACATAGATACTTAGACATGGTCAGAAGTTAGATCCCTGCATACTGTATAATTAATCATTTTTTGTAATTTTAAAGGCAATAAACAAAATGGTAAAATGAAATAAAACAATGAGATTGATACTGGCAAAAACAAGATGATAGGGAATCCACAATAATTGCTATATTGCACATTGTTATCCTCTAAACAGGTGCTCTGACACCGGCTTTAGGTGTGCAAAGTCAATCAAACAATACCAGCATTAAATTCTTCCTTTCCTTCAGTTCTTCCATTGCTATCATCTCGGCCTGCACTCTTTTGAGTCAGCTGGTGCCTGGTGGCTGGTGGCTGGTGGCTGGTGGCTGGTGGCGATGGTGGCGGGT